>JAJPUD010005978.1:107284-129758 GCA_023553655.1 Myrmecobius fasciatus | reverse complement strand
GGGGGGCCGGGCTGCGCTCGGGGCACGGGGAGGGGCGGGGCCAGCCTGGCGGGCACGTTCCTTCCCCTCCCCCTCCCGAGGGCCCCAGGCCATTGGTGATTGCTCATCCTTATTCACGACACTCCTCGTGACGCACACGGCGCAAGGATGCGGGCGCACGGCACAAGGATGCTGGCCCCCGCGGCGCTTCCGTCTAGGTGTTGGGGGAGAGGTCCCGGGGCGAGTGGTGCCCGGGGTTCAGGGCAGGACCGCTCCCACCCCTCCTCCCCACCCCCACTTCCACCCCTCCACTTCCTCTTGCATACTGAGGAGGGTCAAAGAGGGGGAGGGGGAAGGGTTTGGACCAGCAGTGACCTATAATGGTGAGCCTGGAGTAGGCCCTTTCCCAGTTCGGCGGCTGAGTCCTCATCTGTAAAATGGGCCTGGGAAGCCCGGCCCCGCCTCTCGTTCCCGTGGCAGCCTGCTGTGAGCCCCTCATCCTGGGACTCATGGGAAACCTGCTCGGACTTGGAGCTGGCTGGTCTCCCTCGTGCGCTGACCCGGGGTTTGCCCCTGGGCCGTGCCGAAGCGCAGCTTTTCCTTTCATTCCTCCATCCGGGATCCCAGGAGCTCTCCAATGTGCCTTCCCTTCCCCATCCTTCCATGAAGCTCTCCCGCCTTCCCTCCCCTAATTCTGCCCCGCGTCCTGAGAAACCGGCCCACACTTGGGCTGGGCACCTGCTGAGCTTTGTTGAGGTTGGGAAAGGGTACCCCCAAAGTTTGGGGTCACTGAGCCCTGTCGGGAGGTGTCTCAAAAGAATCTGCAGGCTTGAATCAGGGGACCACAAAATCCTGTTACATTAGCTTCAAGGTTCTTAGATTACCCCAGCCGCTAATCCAGTTGTCCATGGCCTCAAGAAAGCAGGGAGCCCCCCCACCCCTGCCTATTCCTGAATGGTCGGCCCTTGGGACTCAACCTTCCTAAGGGACCTCCCTTCTGGCCTCGGTCTGGGCCACAGTCTCCAGTCCCTAGGATATACAGGTTGGGTTTTTAAAATTCGAGTCATTAAAAGTGGATTGAGCCGCTTTGAAGTGGAGAACAGGCCTTTTCTGTTTGGATGTCATGGACAATCCAGCCAAAATGGCCCTCCATTTTACAGAAGAGGAAACAGACCTATGCTTACATAGAGAGTAATAATATAAGAATAATTCCATTAGCATTTCCTCTCGGCCAGACACTGTGTAAAGGTTTTATAAATATTATCTCATTTGGTCAGCTCAAACAATCCTGGTAGATGCTGTTATCACCTCCATTTTACAGATGTGGAAACTGAGGCAAACAGGAACTACTGTCTGCCCAAGGTCACACAGTGTCAGAGGCCAGGTGGATGTGACTCCAGGCCCAGCTTTATCCACCTGAACTGTCTGTGAGTGAGAAAGCAGCAGAGAGGGCACCTTCAAGCAAAGGTCTTACTTGACCTCTAAGTTGAGGGAGAGCTTAAGCAGGTGAACTTTGAGTCATCTAAGAGCAAACCCAGATGCTTTCCTAGTGGCTCCCTTGATCCTCTCTGTCCTTTCCAGCAGCAAGGGGAAGCACTGAGCTGTGATTGAAAGATCCTGGAGTCAGACTTGATTTTGAAGATCATCCGGGGAGTCTGGGGGAGGAGAGGAAGGGTTAATGTCTTTATCTGCAAAATGGAGGAGGTTGGAGACAGCTCCAAACCTGGTAAGATTTCACCTTTATTACCTGGGCCTGTGACCTTGGACGAGCCCCTGCCCCCTTCTGGGCCTTCACTTCCTTCTCAGAAATAGGAGGGGAGTGGCCTAGGTAATCCTGAGGAGCCCTTCCCAGCATTCAGTCAATAATTCAAACTGATCTTCATTGAGCACCTGCTATTATCCTATGCCAGAGACTGTGCTAGGAATTAGGGATCTGTGATCAAAGAAAAGCAAAAAGTCTTTCCCAAGTAGCTTACATCCTACTTGGAGGGGTCAGGGGTGAGTGGGCAGGAATACAAGATCAGAACCACTGCTGGGAATTCTGGTAGACTTTGGAGAAGATGCAGTTTATTCACATAAAAAAAAATCTGTCAGGAAATTCCCTCTGCCTGGGAAGGTCAGGGCCTTCTCAGCAATTAGCAGTCTTTCAGGGTCATCCAGAGCGCCAAAGGGTTCCAAGGACATATCGCCTAGTAGGGATTCGATCCCACTATACTATCCTGTCTCTCCAGAATTCTAGTAGGCAAGGAAAATCCTGGGGGAGGGAAGATCACTACAATCTATCGGGAAAGCAGGAGCCATCCCCATGGGATAGCACAAGGGCCAGCAGAGGACTTTGTGGAACTGGGATGGCAGGCCAGGGAACCACCAAGAAGGAGGGATACTGTATCACGCCCTTGGATAAAGTCCCCATCACCCTTCCCTAGTTAAGATTCTGTACAGCATGCATGCAAAGAAGCCTAATGTAAGGGAAACTGAGGAAGAAGAGAGCCGGGATCCCTGGGAGACCCAAGAAGGCTTCATGAAAGGAAGGGAGCTGGACACTGAGCGAAGCCCTGGAAGAAGAGGAGGATTCTGGGAAACGACCCCAGAACTTGAGCTGGAAGGGTCAGGAGAAGCCCTCTAGCCTGAGGAAAGTCTTACTGGAAAACCTAGAGAGGAGAAGGGGAGGGAAAGTAAAAGGAGGAAGCATTCCGGGCTTGAGGGAGAGGCCTGGGCGTGGAGGGGTCCCCATGTCCCTGCAGACCCATGACTAATCCCAGCTCCACGTCCGGGCAAACTGTTCTTAGTCTAGGAGCTTCCATTTTGTTCTGTAGGAGATACTAAGCCCTTGCCTGCTGATCTCCAAGAGCATTGAGGGAGATAAAGAGGGAACATGATGCCCCTGGAGCCCCCCAGCTCCCGATTCTGCTCTGAGGGGGCCATCTGCCTCCAGATCTTTGCCCTGCTGGCCCCCATTCCCTCCTCACCTCCAACTCCCAGAATCCCTGGTTTCTTTCCAAGCTCAGTGCAAGTGTTTTCCTTCTCAGCAAGGTCTTTCCTGACCACCCCTCACCCCCCAACTTCCACCCTGAGCTGTTCGCGTCCTCCCCCCACAAATGCATATATCTTGTGTGTGTACATGTTATCTCTCCCCCCCAACAGACTCCTTGCATCAGTTGTTAGCATAGTAGGTGCTTGTTGAATGATGGATTCGGGAAATTTGTCCTTTCTGGGTCAACTTCACAGAAATTTAATATTAAAAATAACTTATGACAAGTAACCTCAGGGTATAGAATCCTTTACAGACATGAGTTTTTTTTAGCTTTTTATTTTCAAAATATCTGCGTGGATAGTTTTCGACATTTACCCTTGCACAATCTTGTGTTCCAAATTTCTTCTCCCTCCCTTCCCTCCATCCATTCCCTTAGACACCAAGTAATATGTTAAAGGTGTGCAATTCTTCAAGACATATTACAGTCATTATTTCACAACAGCCTACCTGGAGGTCCCCACTTTACAGGTCAGAAAACTGAGGCTTGAGGAGGGGACGATGAAGGAATCTTAGCTGCAGCCCAAACCCCAATATCCTAACTCTACAAAAGGCCCTCTTCCCCTGCATATCTAGCAACATCCTGACTCTCTCTCTCTCCCTCCAGAACACAATGACTTTTCCCATGCCTACCCTCTCTGAGATGTATCTAATCATGGGGACTTTCCCCATGCCCATCTTATCCAAGGTTTTCCAAACTTATCTGAGATTGCCCAATGTCCCAGCTTTGCCCAATTCTGCTGCTCTTTCTTACTGTCCCTGCTCTATACCATCCCTTGCCTTACTTTGCCAGGGTTCCCGCCTCCCTTAAGGAGGAGGTCCACAGGATGGGTTGCCTCCTTTGCCCAAATAAATGTCCTTTGCTTAATTTGGAGATGGTTTGAGCCTGAATCTTTTGGAGAGGATATGGCTACCCATGCCCCGACACCCCAACATTTTAGTGCACCCCAGCAACGCAATTCACCCATGTTCATCTGGCCTGTGGAGTTCCTGAACCAATGAGGGTCCCGTGGTTAAAGAGGCAGCTGCCCCCTTTCAGAGCCCTGCATTTATTTGTCTCTGCCTCTTCTCTACCCACCCAGTGAGGGGCACTCTTGCTTGCCTTGCTTAATTTTAGGGGTTTTTATGACCTGGATGGCCGCCTCCCTTAGAAGTCAGAAACCTGACTTCTAATCAATCCTTGATCTTGTTCCTTATTAGTTAAAAGGACACCATTTTGGTAATTCACTTTGTAAAGCTTAAAGCACTATATAAATAAGTGCTGGCTATTATTATGTGACCTCAGACCTCTGCTCCCTCATCTCTAAGACAAGAAGGTTGGCCTGGATGGCCAGCCTCTCAGGTCGCTTCCGGGATGAAGCCTGCGCTCTGAGGCTACCTCAGTTTGGAGAATCCCGTGTGGGCTGGGAAATCAGGGAAGCAAGACCTGAGCCAGTCTGTGAAGGATGTTCTAGGCCAAGGTGACCGTGAGTCGAGAGATATGGAGGGGAGAAAGGTACAAATGTGTGTTTGAGTATATACTGGGCGATTAATAAGTGCTTGGCTAATGGAATTAAGTTGGGTTGGATTGGATTGCATTGGGGCAACGATACAAGACTCCGTCTGGCCAAAACTTGGATTCCTGCAGGGTAACAGAGGGATACTGAGCGCCCATCTTGGAGGAGGAGACCTGAGTTCAAATCCTGGCTTTGGCATTTAGTGTCCTCTCCTCAATAAAATGAGAGACAGTCTCTCAGGGCCTTTCTATCTCTTATAAAACACCAGGCGGGTGTCTCATAAGACCCATCTGTCCCAGCAGGGTCAGATAGCTGTAGACAGCGGGGAGCCAGGGAGGAGTTTGAGCAAAGGAGTGACTCAGGCAGAGGGTTAGCCCGAGCAGGATGGATTGGGGAAGGATGCCAAGGAGTCGGGATACTCCTGGAGGAAGCATCAGATCACTCCAGCCCTCTGCCCCCCACACTCCTCCTGCCCAGCGGGTCCTAATTTGCCCCTATTCCTGAACACGGCACAAAGAGGCAGCAGCTCAAGGCCTTGCCAAATGCAATTAATGGAATCGCACCCCAATGGCTTAATTAGGCACTTGCTCCACTAGCCTCCTGGCTACATTTCCCTTGGCATGTGGACTTTGGGATGGAGAGGGAAGGGGGCACCCTGCCAGACAATGCCAGCTGCAGCCCTGCCCACCTGCTCCCCTGCTCAGTCTCACCAAAGGCCCGAGGCAGAAGGCCCTGTTCTGAGTTCAAATTCTAACTCTGATATGTACCAGCCAGGAGACTTTAGAAAAGTCACTATCCCTTGTTCCTTAAGGAGGAGAGTTAGGGGAGATTGATATTTTCATCACTTCCTGCATGGGATCATTGTATACAAAGGGCAGGGACTGTTATAATTACCCAAGCACCCTTGACAGAAGGGAGGCATGAGCCAGCCAGCCCCCTGCCCATCTTTGGGCCCAGGCCAAGGGTCTTCCTCAGAATCTCTCACACCTGCCCCCTTCTTGACGCTCAGATAGCCGGCACCCTCATCCCCTTCTCCGGAACTATTACCACAGTCTCCCTGCTTCTTTCTCCACTTCCTTCTCTAGCTCATTTCACAGATGAGGAAACCAAAGCTGAGCGGGGTCACCTACCACTAGTAAGTGTCTGAAGGGATATTTGAACTGGGGACTGTTCTTGCCCACTCGGTCCCCAGCTGCCTACCTCTCTCCACATTGCTCCCCGTCATCTGGGCAGCGAGGGGTTCAGTGGTTAGAGTGCCAGGCTGGCACTTCTCCTCTGAATTCAGATCTGGCCTGGGCAAGTCAGGGAACTCTGTCTGCCTCAGTTTCTTCATCTGTAAAATGAGCTGGAGAAGGAAATGGACAAGCTGCTCTAGTATCTTTGTAAAAAAAAAAAAAAAAAAAAAAAAAAAAAAACAACAACAACCCAAAACCTAACGGGGCAGACATGACTGAACAACAACTCCACCTGTTCTGTTTCCACTCAAATGTTTTTTTTTTTTTTGCTCTTTCTCACAAATGACACTTAATTTCCCATTTCCCTCTGCACAGATTGCTCCTTAGCTCTCTTGCCTAGAAAGTTCTTCCTACTTCCTTTCACCTCTTGAAATCCTTGGATTTCTTCAAGGCTTAATTCAAATGCCATTTTCTCCTAGGAGGCATTTCTGATCACCTCAGGTGCTAGTACCAGTCTCAAGGAGAACCATTTGTATTTTCTGTGTAATTATTTATCTGTGTATATGTCCTCACTCCCGCCCTGCCAGCAGCCTTCTCACACTGGAGATGTCTTTGCCTTGTGGCTCTCCCTTCTGTTGCTTCTTCTTTTTAAAAATGTTTATACTATATTTTTTCCAATCACATGTAATGTATCTTTTGTTCTAATTTGCTTACAGTATCACTTTTTTCCCCCTGAGGCAATTGGGGTTAAGTGACTTGCCCAGGGTCACACAGCTAGCAAGTGTTAAGTGCCTGAGATTAGATTAGAACTCAGGGCTGACTTCAGGGCTATCCACTATAGCTCCACCTAGCTGCCCCCTACAGTATCACTCTTTATGTCTACATCATGAACCCGTTTCGCCCTTATCTTGTATACAGTGTTAGGTGTGGGTCAATGCCTAGTTTCTGCCATAATAAATCCCAATTTTCTTAGCAATTTTTGTTCAACAGTGAGTTCTTATCCCAGAAACTGGAATCTTTGGATTTATCAAAACCTAGATTATTACACTGCTTATTGTGAATGCCAGTTTTTCAATATTCTCTTTTTGAGTTCCAAATTCTCTCCCTTCCTCTCTTCTTCCTTCTTTGAAAAGGTAAGAAATAAATTATACATGTGCAGTCATGTAAAGCCTATTTCTGTATTAAGTCATATTGTGAAAGAAAACACAGACAAAAAAAAATCCAAGAAAAATAAAATTTCCAAAAGTGTGCTTCATTCAGATTCCACTAGTTCTTTCTCTGGAAATGGATGGTATTTTTTCTCCTAAGTCCTTTGGAATTGTCTTGGATCGTTGTATTGCTGAGAATTACATCATTCATAGTTGATCATTATTTCAATATTGCTGGTACTGGGTACACTGTTCTCCTGGTTATGCTCATTGCGCTTTGCATCAGTTCATATAAAACTCACCAGGTTTTTCTGAAACCCCCCCTACTTGTTATTTCTTATAAGAAAATAGTATTCCATCGCAATCATAGACAACTTGTTGAACCATTTCTCAATTGATGGCTATCCCCTCAATTTCTAATTCTTTGCTACCACAAAAAGAGCTGCTATAAAAGTTTTTATACAAACAAGCCATTTCCCCTTTTCTTTTTTTTTCCTGAGGCAATTGAGGTTAAGTGACTTGCCTAGGGTCACACAGCTAGGGAATGTTAAGTGTCTGAAACCAGATTTGAACTCAGGTCTTCCTGACTTCAAGGCTGGTGCTCTATCCACTGCACCACCTAGCTGCCCCTCATTTCCCCTTTTCTTTAAAATATCTTTGGGGTACAGACTAAGTTAAGCTATTGCTAGATGAAAGGGTATATACACAGTTTTAAAACTTTGGGGGCATAATTTTAAATTAGTCTCCAAATTGGTTGGATTAGTTCACAACTTCAACAGTGCATTAGTGTCCCAAGTTTTCCACATCCTCTTCAATATTTGTTATTTTCCTTTTCTGTCATTAGCCAATCTGATAGGTATGAAGTGATACCTCAGAATTATTTTAATTTGCATTTCTCTAATAAATAATGATTTAGAGCATTTTTTCATATGGTTATAGATAGCTTTGATTTCTTCTTCTGAAAACGCTTATATTCTTTAACCATTTATCCACTTGGAAATTACTTGTATACTTATCCATTTGACTCAGTTTTCTATGTATTTGAGAAATGAGGACTTTATCAGAGAAATTTGCAGTAATTTTCTTCTTAGTCTTCTGCTTTCCTTCTAATCTTGGCTGCATTAGTTTTGTTTATGCCAAATCTTTTCTTTCATGTATTATTTATTTTACATCCCATAAGGCTTTTAATCTTTTGTTTGATTATAAATTCTTTTATTATTTATCAATATTACAGGTAAAATTTTTCATGCTCCCCTAATTTGCTTTATGCCTAAATAATGTACCCCCTTTTGATTATATGTTGGTATATAGTATATAGCCTCTACCTAGTTTCTGTCAAATGACTTTCCAATTTGTCCAGCAACATCTGTCAAATAGTGAATTCTTATCCCCAAAGCTTGGATCTTTGGATTGATCAAGCCTAGATCACTATGGTCTTTTATTACTTGTATTGTGTATCTAGTCTATTTCTTAGCCAGTATCAGATTGTTTTGATGATTCCCATTTTGTAAGATGATTTAAGATCTGACACTGCTACCTCCTTCAAATTTTTTTCCATTGATTCCTTTGATATTCTTGATCTTTTCTTCTTCCATATGAATTTTGTTATTATTTTTTTCTGGTGCTACAAAATCTTTTTGGTGGTTTCATGGGCATGGGATTGAATGAGTAAATGAATTAATTTAGGTAAAATTGTCATTTTTATTGTATTGACTCAGCCTACCCCATGAGCCATTAATATTTCTCTAAATGTTTAGATCTGACTATATTTGTGTGAAAAGCATCTTATAATTGTGTTCATTGTGTGTCTTGGGAGCTAAATTTCCAAATTTTTATATTACCTGCAATTATTTTAGATGGATTTTCTCTTTCCATCTCTTCCCTCTGGACTTGGTAGGAAATATAGAGAAATGTTGATGATTTACATGAGTTTATTTTATATTCTGCAATTTGCTGAAATTGTTAATTATTTCCACTACTTTTTTAGTTGATTCTCTAAGATTCCCTAAGTATACCGTCATATCATCAGCAAAGAGTGATAGTTTTGTTTCCTCATCGCCTCTTCTTATTTTTTCCATTTCGTTTTCTTGTCTTTTTGCTATAACCAGCATTTCTAGTACAATATTGAGTAATAGTGGTAAGAACAGGCATCCTTACTTCCTCATATTTTTAAGTAGACTTTTAGTTAATCCCTATTATAAATGATGCTTACTATTGGTTTTAGATAGAAACTACTTATCATTTCAAGAAAAGCTCCATTTAATTCTATGCTCTCTAGTATATTTTAATTGAATTTTTTTTATTTTCAAAACATATGCATGGATAATTTTTCAACATGGACCCTTGCAAAACCTTCTGTTCCGTTTCTCCCCCCTTCCCTACACCCCTTTCCCTACACCCTCTCCCCTAGATGGCAAATAATCCAATATATGTTAAACATAGTAAAAAATATATTTAAATTCAATATAGGCATACATATTTATACAATTATATTGCTGCACAAGAAAAATCAGATCAAAAAGGAAAAAAATGAGAAAGAAAATAAAATTCAAGCAAACAGCAATAAAAGAAGGGAAAATGCTATGTTGTGATCCACACTCAGTCCCCACAGCCCTCTTTCTGAATAGAGATGGCTCTCTTCATCACAAGATCCTTAGAATTGGCTTCAGTCATTTCGTTGTTGAAAAGAGCCATGTCCAACAGAATTGATCATCCTATAATCTTCTTGTTGCCGTGTATAATGATCTCCTGGTTCTGCTCGCTTCACTCAGCATCAGTTCATGCAAGTCTCTCCAGGCCTCTCTGAAATCGTCCTGCTGGTCGTTTCTTACAGAACAATAATATTCCATAACATTCATATACCATAATTTATTCAGCCACTCTCCAATTGATGGTCATCCCTTCAGTTTCCAGTTTCTAGCCACTACAAAAAGGGCTGCCACAAACATTCTTTTTTTTTTTATTAAAGCTTTTTATTTGTATAACATATGTATGGGTAGTTCCCCAACATTGATCTTTACAAAGCTTTCCATTACAAATTTTACCCCCAGTCCCCTCCCCTCCCCTAGATGGCAGGAAGTCCACTACATGCTAATAATGTTGAAATGCTTGAGAAGTTATGCAAGAAAAATCCTATCTACAAGAAAAAAAAAGAATCAGAGAAAGGCAACACAATGCAAGCAAATGTCAATAAAGATCATGAAAATGTTACGTTGTGGTCCATATTTCATGTCCCTCTCTCTGGGTGTATATGGTTTTCTTCAGTGAACAATTGGACTGGTTTGAGACAATTCTTTGTTGCAGAGAGCCATGTCCATCAGAATTGATCATCATGTAATACTGTTGTTGCTGTGTATGATGATCTCCTGGTTCTGCTCGCTTCACTCAGCATCAGTTCATGCAAGTCTCTCCAGGCCTCTCTGAAATTGTCCTGCTGGTCGTTTCTTACAGAGCAATAATATTCCATAACATTCATATACCATAATTTATTCAGCCACTCTCCAATTGATGGGCATCCCTTCAGTTTCCAGTTTCTAGCCACCACAAAAAGGGCCTCCACAAACATTCTTGCACATGTGGGGCCCTTTCCCTCCTTTAAGATCTCTTTGGGATATAGGCCCAATAGAAACACTGCTGGGTCAAAGGGTATGCACAATTTGACAACTTTTTGATCATAGTTCCAAATTGCTCTCCAGAATGGCTGGATCCGTTCACAGTTTCACCAACAATGTATCAGTGTCCCATCTTTTTCACATCCCCTCCAACATTCATCATTATCTTTTCCTGTCATCTCAGCCAATCCGAGAGGTGTGTAGTACTTTTTAATAGGAATGGGTTTGTATTTTGTCAAAGACTTCTGTATCTACTGAGATTTTTGTAATTGATATGGTCAATTATCTGACAGTTTTTTCTTAATATTAAACCAGGCCTGCATTCCTGGTATAAATCCCACCTGGTCACAATATATGATGTTTGTGATAATATTGCTATAATCTCCTTGCTAGTTTTGTGTTTAAAATGTTTACATCAATATTACCTAAGGAAATTTTCTTTAGTGTTCTTTCTCTGTTTTAGGTTTAGGTATTAGTACCACATTTGTTTCTTAAGAGGAATTTGGTGGCTCTTTCTTCTGACTGGTGATCCTCTGGCCAGGAGGCCATTTCATAAGGGGCTCAGGCCATGCTCAACTCATGAGTTCTCTACTCTTCACCCTTTGGACTTCTCCGTCTCCCTTCCAATAACTAGCCATGATTTCCAGCTTTTCTTTCTGTATTGTCTTCCTCCCTTAGAACATAAGCTCCTTGAAGATAGGGATTGTCTTCATTGCTTGTATTTATCTCTTCAGAGCTGACCACAGTGTCTGGTACCTAATAAATACTTAAATATTTTATTGATCTTTTCCCCCTCCCCCTACCACCCTTACTTCTCTCTCTGTCTCTGTCTCTCTCTGTGTGTGTCTCTGTCTCTGACTCTTTATCACTCTGTCTCTCTCTCTCTGTGGGTATGTCTCTCTGTGTCTCTGTGTGTGTGTATCTGTTTCAGTCTCTCTTTCTCTCTCTGCCTCTCCCCCACCACTCCAGGGGACTGGAACTGGACTCAGAAAGATCTGAGTTCAAATCCAGCCTCAGACAATTACTTAATATCTGTTTGCCTCAGTTTCCTTAACAGAAAATGGAGATAATAACAGTACCTATCTCGAAGGGTCACCGTGAGGAAAAAATAAAGATAAAATCTGTAAAAAGCATTACAGTAGTATCTGATACACAATGGGCATTATACAAATACTTTTCCCTTTCCTTTACTCCTTCCCTTCATATCTGTTTAGCCTTTCCTCCCAAGAGTATTCGAGCTCTTCAAAGACAAGGAATGGTTTGTTCTTGTCTAGGTTACCCCATTACCTTGCAAAGAGCTTGGATAACGGTAGGTTTCTTATGAATGCCTGTTGATTGACTAAATGTGAGGCTGAATAGAGGTAGTAGAGGGAGCTTTCCCTTCAGGTACCTGCTTGAAGGCTCCCAACTCAGGTTAATTGCAGTTACTCCCTTTCATACTCTGTATTTCCATCCAAGTGACCTTTCTGCTCTTCCCCAAATGCGGGGGTTCATCTCCCAACTCCATGCCTTTGCACAAGCTGTCCGGGCCCTCTTGGAACAGAAGCTTCCTTCCCTGTCCCTTCCCATTCTTCCTCCTACTTTGTGGGTCCCTGTTCCCCCCTGGAGTGTAAGCTTTTTGAGACCAGAGAGTTCCAAATAATGGAACAGAATCAATGTGTTTTCAAGACTGAGTTTTAAAAGATGCTTAAAAGTCCTGTGGTGTCCTTGTGAGGTGGGAGTTTCTTTAATTGGGACAAGAAGGGAACCACTACTTGGCCAGCCAAATGTGCCTCCGGGGCTTACACAGCTGGAGGAACTTCAGGGGAAAGCCCAGTTGAACCAGGCTGATGGTATGGGAGCCAGGCTGAGGAGTTGGAGAAAAGCTTCCCAGCAAGGGGCTGAGAAGGAATCTCTCTTAAGGGAGAAGGAGGGCGGTTCCCTTCCTTTCCCTTCTCTCCCCTAGGCTGTACTGACCATGGCCTCAGAGAAACTTAACCAGCAGGAGATAACTGGGAGCAGAGAGAAACATAGAGTACCAAAAGGAAGCAGAAAGAGGTGGGAGGCAGCTTTCAGATGCTACCTTGTTGGCTACAGACTCAAGAAAGGACTTCTATGCAATGGTCTTGTGATGGAGAGGGCCGTCTGCACCCAGAGAGCATTATGGGAACTGAGGGAGGATCACAACATAGCATTCTCACTTTTTGTTGTTCCTTGCTTGCATTTTATTTTCTTTCTCATTTTTTTTTCTGGTTTGCTTTGATTTTTCTTGTGCAGCAAGAGAATTGTATAAATATGTATGCATATGTTGGATTTAATATGTATTTTATTATATATTATGTACATGTATACATTATACATACATTATATACATATATATAACATATATACCATATAGTTTAACATATATTGGATTACTTGCCATCTAGGAGAGGGGATGGGGAAAAGGGAAAAATTGGAACAGGAGGTATTGCAAGGGTTAATGTTGAAGAATTATCCATGCATATGTTTTGAAAAATAAAAAGCTTTAATAAAGAAAAAACATAACATAACATAAAATGAAATAAAAAGAAAGAACTTCTAGGTCACAAAATGCCAGGAGCTGGGAGTCCTCCCTTTGCTGCCTTACTAGAGTTGACCTCTATATCTAAGCCCCATGGATTTATGTGTATTTGTGGTAGGATGTGTCTCCAGCTCTTGAGGACAATCAAATGTTCTTACTCTTTGTCTTTAGTAAATACTTTAGCTAAAAAGCTAATTGAAGCTACTGGCTGATAAACGATGAGGAGAGCAATAGTGGGGGCTCATGAGTAACAGTTGTAAAAACCAAGACTCTCCGGGTTTTTGGGTAATCCCAAGAGTAGTAGTGAAATCACCCTCTGCAAATCCACCCTGTGAGCATAAACACATTTAGGGATTATCCCCAGAATGCCTTTGAGGTCTCTGCCAGTTCTAAGGTTCTTTGATTCCCTGATAGAATAAATAGCAGGGGATTCAGGTCTTTACAATGTGTTTGGTTATAAGGGATTAATGCTATCAGGAATAGGCATTGGCTGGGGCGATGATCAAACCTACATATTAAAAAGCCTTCCAGACCAGCCTCCTCATAGAACCTGAGGAAAAGGGAAGAAATGGTGAAAGACAAGGGAAGAACCTTATGGTTAAAAGGACCCTCAGAAATCTTCCAATTCAGCCCGGGTCTGAACACTGTATCACACCTTCAGGGAACAGAGAGCTATCTTATCATTGAAGATGGCCAAATAAATTTCTTTTTTTTCTACTTGATAGTATTTTATTTTTTTTCCAATTACATGTAAAGATAGTTTTCAACATTCAGTTTTGTAAGACTTTGAGTTTCTATTTTTTTCTCCCTTCCTTCTTTCTCCCCTACCCAAGGCAGCAAGCAACCTGATATAAGTTATACATGTACCATCATTTTAATATTGTGAAAGAAAAATCAAAACAAAAGAAAAATTTTAAAACTGAAAATAGTATCTTTTGATCTTCATTCACTCTCCTTAGTTCTTTCTCTGGATGTAGAAGCATTTTCTATCCCAATGCATGATGGGCATTTTTTATCCCAAGTCTATTGGAGTTGTCTTGGATTGCTGCACTGCTGGGAAGAGCTAAGTCTGTCACAGTCGATCATCACATAATTTTGCTCTTACGATGTACAATGTTCTCTTGGTTCTGCTCACTTCACTTTGTATCAATTCATATAAATCTTTCCAGTTTTTCTGAAACCATCTCCTTCATCATTTTTTATAGTACAATTGTATTTCATCAAAATCATATGCCATGGTTTGTTCAGCCGTTCCCTAAATGATGGTCATCCTCTTAATTTGCCCCCACAAAAAGAGCTGCTATAAATATGTTTGCACATGTGAGTCCTCTTCCTTATTCTTTTATCTACTTGGGATAAAGAGCACTAGTGGAAATTGCTGGGTCAGAGAGAATAGCCTTTTGGGTATCCTTCCAAATTGCTCTCCAGAACAGTTCCACCAACAGTATATTAGTTTGCCTGTTTTCATAATACTCTTTAGCAAATGTCATTTTCTCTTCTTGTTATTTTAGCCAGTATAATAGATATGATTTGTTACATCCCTTCCCAGCTGTGACATTCTCTGTTCTAGGTTCCCTCCAAAAGCTAACATTGCATTTTAAAGATGGCGGCCAAGTTGTTTTAATTTGCATTTCTTCAATTAATCCTTATTTAGAACATTTTTAATCTGATTATTGATAGCTTTGAGTTCTTCTACTTGAAAATTGGCTGTTCATATCCTTTCACAATTTATCAATTAAAGAACATCTCTTGTTTTTATAAACTTGGCTCATTTCCCTATATATTTGAGAAATGAGGTTTTTAGAGAGAAACTTTTCACAAAAATTTCCCCCAGTTTCCTACTTTCTTTTTGGTTTTGTTTGTACAAAAGTTTTTCAAATTAATGTAATTAAAATTTCCCATCTTACTTCATGTGATCCTCTCTATCTCTCATTTGGTTATTATAAACTCCCCTTATCCACAGATCTGAAAGGTAAAATTTTCCACACTCCTCTAATTTACTTGTGACTCCCTCCTTCATCTCTAAATCACATAGCCATTTTGACCTTTTCTTTTTTTTCTTTTTTTATTAAAACTTTTTATTTGCAAAACATATGTATGGGTAATTCTTCAAC
Organism: Myrmecobius fasciatus; assembly: GCA_023553655.1. Lineage (NCBI taxonomy): Eukaryota > Metazoa > Chordata > Mammalia > Dasyuromorphia > Myrmecobiidae > Myrmecobius > Myrmecobius fasciatus. The sequence goes on along the minus strand of JAJPUD010005978.1, from coordinate 114,662 downwards.
ATTAACCCTTACATAGCTTTCTGTTACAGATTCCCCCCCCCACTCCCCACCCCTCTCCTAGATGGCAGGATATCCACTACATGTTAATTGTGATAAAATACTTGGCAAATCGAATATATGTATACATATTTCCACACTTATCATTGTTGTGCAAGAAAAATCGTATCTACAAGAAAGAAAAATCAGAGAAAGGAAACACAATGCAAGCAAACATCAATCGAGGGCATGAAAATGTTATGTTGTGGTCCACATTTCACATCCCTCTCTCTGGGTATATATAGCTTTCTTCAGTGAACAATTGGAACTGGTTAGAAACATTTCATTGTTGAAGAGAGCTATGTCCATCAGAATTGATCATCATATAGTCTTGTTGTTGCCGTGTACAATGATCTCCTGGTTCTGCTGATTTCATTCAGCATCAGTTCATGCAAGTCTCTCCAGGCCTCTCTGAAATCATCCTGCTGGTCGTTTCTCCATTTTGACCTTTTCTTGATATGCGGTGTGAGATATTGGTCTATGCCTAATTTGTGCCAGATGACTTTCTAGTTTTCCCAACAGATTTTTTTTGAATAGTGAGTTCTTGTCCCCCAAAGTTTGTATCTTTGGGTTTATCAAGCGTTGGGGGGGCAAGAATTCACAGCCCAACATCTCACATCATATACCAAGAAAAGATCAAAATGGATATATGAGCTAAAGAGTTTGGTGAATTGTAAGCTCATTTTGAGGCAGCGGGGTGATGGAGCGATCAGAAAGTCAAAAGGCATTTATTAAACACCTACTATGTGCCAGGCACTGTGCTAAGCTCTGGAGATACAAGAGAAGCTGACCAAATAACCGCCCCATCAGTCCTGTTCTCCAAGATCTCATATGGATCTTAGGCTGACTGGAAAGAGACAGGGCTTTCTTATATAAGCGGGCAGCAGGCCCTCGGTCACAGATCCTGGAGAATTAGGACTTCTGACCCAAAATGGAACGGATTCTGGGCAAAGGGGGAGGCTGAGCAAACACTTGTGAGCCGTGGCTTTGTGGAGACTCCTACGGGGCCCTTTCTGACTTCCAGATTCTGTGATTTTCATCCTTTCCCAGCTCTCACATTCTCTGTTCTAGGTTTCCTCCAAAAGCTAACATTGCATTTTAAACATGGCGCCTGACCCTACGTCAACTCCCTGTTCCCTGAGGACGATGAAAAATTCAGGCAGTGGCTTTGTTGGCTTATGAAATATTAAAGATCTGTATCTAGCAGCTTCCCCCGGGACAGTCCTGGCCCCTGCTCGGCAGACTTTTGGGCACGAAGAAGTTTCTTGGGAAATTAGTCTGTACTGAGCTGCCCCACACACTCACCCCTGACCTGGACCCTGAAGTCATAAAAGCTTTGAGATGGAAGAGATCTTAGAGGCAAGAATGTCAGCTAGGAATTGACTTAGAACAGGGAATGTCACAGCTAGGAGGGAGCTTAGAACAGGGGAGGTCAGAGCTGGGAGGGAGCTTAGAACAGGGGAGGTCAGAGCTGGGAGGGACCTAGAACAGGGAGGGTCAGAGCTGGGAGGGAGGTTAGAACAGGGAATGTCAGGGCTAGGAGGGAGCTTAGAACAGGCGATGTCAGAGCTGGGAGAGAGCTTAGAACAGGGGGTGTCAGAGCTTGGGAGGAAGCTTAGAACCAGGAATGTCAGGGCTAGGAGGGAGCTTAGAACAGGGAAGGGAGGAGCCTTAGACCACGAGACCCTCAGACCTTGAAGGCAAAAGAGAAAAAAGAAAGCAGGTCACTTCACCCCTAACTCTATTTGCCCAGATTTAGCTCCTCTGCCTTCCCCAGCCCACCCCCTTCTTGGCCAACAATCCTCCTGAAGACAGCCACAGTTACTGGGAGTTGGAGGAACTCTTAGGTCTTCTTGGTAAGTGAGGAGAGCACGGCTATTTCTGTCAAAGGGAGCCTCGTAATTTCATCCAGAGAGTTGGGGGACTCATCAGATTAATCAGGGTCTCCCCTGAATATCCCTGTAACATACCTAGATGGAGGCAGGTAGTAGATCAGCATCTCAGGCCTCTGGGGATGGGAAGGGCACACCGCAAGTCAGCAAGCATTTATTAGGCACCTACTATATACCAGGAACTGTGCTCGGCTGGGGGTGGGTGGGGATACAAACCATAAGAAGTCCATGAATCCCTGTACTTTCCCACACCAGAAGTCTTGAGTTCTCGCAGCAATGAGGTCAGCAAGACGACTATCTGATAAACTTCCCGGAGGCTGAGTCAATAACCCGATGACTCCCACGTCGCCATTCTGCTGTTTTGCTAAAGCGTATAGACACTTATGATTAATAAAATATAGTCATGTTTACAAGTTCTGCTGATTTCATGACAGCTCTTGTCAGAATTCATCTTCCCGCACAATAGCAGATACAAACACCAACTAACATTTTATAGAGCTTTTCCTTTAAAATTTAATCCCTTTTCATGCACCTCGACTAATTGGAGTCCCATAATAACCCTGTGAGGGAGGTGCTATTGTGTTTTTTACAGATGAGGAAACTGAGGCTCAGGACTAGGCAAGTTATTTGATTCTGGGATGTTTAACCTGGAAAAAGGAGACTCAGATTTGCTGTCATCAAGTATCAGAAGGGATGTCACATAGAAGGGGAAGCATCTTGCTCTGCTTGGCCCTAGAGGGTAGAGCCAAGAGTAATAACGACAACAACGATGGCAGTTGGCATTTATATAGCACCTACTGTATGCCAGGAATCATGCTAAGCGCTGTACAAGGATTCTCTCCTCTGAGCTTCACAACAATCCTGACGGGTAGGTGCCGCTGTGATCTCCAGGTAAGGAAACTAAGGCAAACAGAGATCAAGCGAGCTTTGGTTATGTAGCTACTATGCGTCTCAGACAGAATTTGAACTCGGGGCTTCTTTCTCCAAGGTCACACAGCTAGCAAGTATCAAAGACATGATTTGAATGTGAATCCTTGTTCCATTCACTTCATCATGCTGTCTCTCAGATATGTGGGAGGTCTTTCAAATTATTTGTGACATCAAAAAAAGGAGCTTAGTGGCTTGGAGTCAGGAAGAAATGGAGAAATGAAGGAATAAAATAGATTTATTAAGCCCTTGCCACATGCCAAGCAGTGTACTAAGGGATGCAAATATTTTTTAAAAGAGACAGTCCCTCACTGATGCATTGTTGGTGAAACTGTGAACGGATACAGCCATTCTGGAGAACAATTTGGAGCTATGCTCAAAAAGTTATCAAACTGTGCATACCCTTTGACCCAGCAGCATTTCTATTGGGCTTATATCCCAAAGAAATCATAAAGGAAGGAAAAGGCCCCACATGTGCAAGAATGTTTGTGGCAGCCCTTTTTGTAGTGGCTAGAACTGGAAATTGAATAGATGCCCTTCAATTGGAGAATGGCTGAATAAATTATGGTATATGAATATTATGGAATATTATTGTTCTGTAAGAAATGACCAGCAAGATGATTTCAGAGAGGCCTGGAGAGACTTACATGAACTGATGCTGAGTGAAATGAGCAGAACCAGGAGATCATTATACACGGCAACAACAGTACTATATGACGATCAATTCTGATGGACATGGCTCTCTTCAACAATGAAATGTTTCAAACCACCTCCAATTGTTCACTGAAGAAAGCCATATACACCCAGAGAGAAGGATATGAAATGTGGACCACAACATAACATTCTCATACTCCTTGATTGATGTTTGCTTACATTGTGTTTCCTTTATCTGATATATCGTTTGTGTAGACAAGATTTTTCTTGCACAACAATGACAAGTTTGGAAATATGTATACATATATTCGATTTACCAATATTTTAACATAATTAACATGTAGTGGATATCCTGCCATCTAGGGGAGGGGTGGGGAGTTGGGGGAAAAATTTGTAACGGAAAGCTATGTAAGGGTTATTGTTGAAGAATTACCCACACATATGTTATGCAAAAAAAAAAAAAAGAGAGACAGTCCCTGCTCGCACAAGACTTACAACCTGTATTTTTTCAAACAAACTTTCACAAAGGGGGATTTACTTCAAGGATATTGCAAGAACAAACATGCACCCATTTCCCCCAGTACCTCGGGAGATCCTTTCCCCTCCACATTTCAGTCTGTGTGAGATCAACTGGACTCAGTTTACTTCTTATGTAGCATTTGTCCCACCAAGTTCATGTCCAGATGCCTCACTGCTGCCCGATGAGCCCTCATCTCAGCTTCTTCTGGCCTTCAGCCCCAAAATCTCTCCTTATTCCTTAGGTAACCGATGTCATGATGGCTCCAAACCTGGACTCTGGAAGCCCCAAGGTCAGAGGCGCCATTCCTCTCACTTAATGTTTTAATGAATATTTAATATTCATTTAATCAATTATTTCAATTATTCATTTATTTATTTTTATGTAAAGTAACCTTTTCAGAAGGAAAGGCGAAACATCTCCAACTATTCCAGTGGATCTGCAATCTCATCCACTTTCATCCCTCACTCCCATCACTCTCTCTTCCTCTCCTCTCCTACAACTTTTATTTCTGTCCCTCCAAGTTCCCCATCGGTTTTGCCTTGAAGCCTACTCGTGCCCATCATGGACTGCTGGGTTGCCCCAGGTGATTGATAGCCCTCTTTAATTCTCTGATAAGAGAATTTCTGGCTTAACTTTCTTACCAACACCCCCTGCAGCTGAGCATGTCGGTCAACTAGCGAGTCGGCAAAATCGAGCTGGAGAGACGTGGTCCGGCCTTAACTGACGAGTTTCCTGCTTAATACAGATCTGCTCCTTCTCCTGCTCTTTAATGTATAAATCATTATCTTTCTGTGGCTCACTGAGTATGTAATCCAAGCCTATATAAGGTAGCCAGCTAATGCTCCGGGCTCCCTGACTTACTGATAAGTGTTCAGGGAAGTCTGCGTTCTGAGCAGAAAAGGTGTCTTCACCTTGGTGTTTGGCAACCGTGTCAAGTCTCCAGGACAGTTTTGTCACAGTCCCTCGGAGACCGTTGTGTTCTAAGCCTTGACACCGTGCAAGATTCTCGGTGGGATATAAAATGGGAAGCTTGGGGTCGTTGAGAAATGACAGTTATAAAGAAATGGAAGGCATCAATAAGACAGGCAGGGGCAATTGCTTGGCTAAGCCCTTGGGACATAAAGGAAGGCATAAATAAGCCAGTCCTGCTCTCAGGGAACTTACAGTCTATTGAGGGAGACCATGTGCAAACAGCTAGGTACAAATAAGATGCACACAATATAAACTGGAGGTGATCTCAAAGGAAAGACACTAGCTTTAACCTCATCCTATCTCTGTTAAAAAGAGAAAAAAAATTCTTTTTTTTCTTTCTTTTCTTTTTTTAATTTTTGCTAAAGCAATTGGAGTTAAGTGACTTGCCCAGGGTCATACAACTAGGAAGTGTTAAGTGTCTGAGGCCAGATTTGAACTCAGGTCCTCCTGACTTCAGGGCTGGTGCTCTATCCACTGCACCACCTAGCTGCCCCCAAAAAGAGAAATATTTTTAAGAATAAAAGTTGTAATATATTGGATTACTTGCCATCTAGGGGAGGAAGGAGGGAGAAAGGAGGGGAAAATTTGGAACCCAAGGCTATGCAAGGATCAGTATTGAAAAATTATCCATGCATATGTTTTGAAAATAAAAAGCTTTAATTAAAAAAGAATAAAAGTTATAATGGGTTAAAAATATGTTAAGATAAAAAGCATTTTAAAAATAAAGGAGGAGGGCAGGTAGCAGAGGGAGTATCCCAAAGGAGCAAAAAGATTTCCAACGATTCCTGGTACGGCAGGGGATACGGATAGAACATTAAGCTTCAGAGAGGGTGCCAAGTGAAGCAATGTCCTTAGAAGAAAATTGGGCTCCAGTGAGCCTGAGAAAATGGAAGAAAAGTAAGAAGAAACGTGGGATGAAGGGAAGTTTATTTGCCACAGAGGACGCAGTGAGAAAGGAGGTCTGAGGAGGGCTAGGACCAAGGTACTATCTGCATGCTTGCAGTAGCCATTTTCAGTGGAATCATAATTGTAAAGTACCTAGCACACTGCCTGGAACTATAAAAATGGTTATTATGGTCACTGTTATGAGAGAGCCGATCCCCACCGTCCCTATTGTGCAGGCAGTGATAGGAGGAAATTTGCCCCTTCATCAATGCAGCGCCTGGGACAATGCCCCGGTCACCCCATCCGAGTTCCGTCCCCGAATAGGAAAGGCACTGATATATCAATAATACAAGAAAAAGAAATGTCGGGAACGATCCTAGGTAAAGAATTTGGAGTCAGATGACCTGAGTTTCAAATCTTGGCTCAGCCACAAGCCTTGGGCATAAGACTCCCCCTCCCTGGGTCTCAGCTTTTACTTCTGGAAAATGAGGGGGTTGCAAGAGCTGACCTCAAAAGTCACAGCTAAATCCCATGAGCCTATTTTCTTTGACCCCCAGGAATCAGAGTGTGTAGGAAGGCAGATGAAAGGGCTTTGTTGTGCCAGTTTCTGGGGCCATAGAAGAAAGTACAAAGTGGGCTTCGTGCATGAAAGAGCCATGTAATGAGATAGTAAAAATTCCATTGGCCTGGCAGGTCCAGCTCGGGAGCTGCTCCTGGGCTCCTGGGTTGGGGGCAGGGCGGAGGCTCACAGCTAGGGCTGGCCCAGGCCAGGATCATCCCTCAGTCCCAGGAAACTCTCCACATGCCCTCCACTATACACACACCACTCCAGGTATAGACCGGCAAAGGCGACAAGGACTGACTATAAAGAGATGCTCCCTGGAAGAGGAGCTCCCGACCAGCTGCCATGGGCAGGAGATCCACTGAGCTGGGATGTTAGGAAAACCTCACAATGAGGAGAGCGGAAAGGGCTACCTCAGGGGGCGAGGAGGGGCTCTCCCTTATGGGAGGTCTCAAGCCAAGGCTGGCACTCCCTGCTGTAGAAAGGTCACATAAGAATCGTGATGGCTGCCATGATAAAGCGCCAACTCCTGATCCTTTGAACAACCAGTGAGGTAGGTGCTCCTAGCTTACAGATGAGGAAAGAGATTACATTGCTTGCTCAGGATCATCCAGCTGGTTAAATTCTGAACTCAAGTCAAAGCAGGGGCTGAACCCCAATGTGGAAAACCCAACTGCTTCATCAGAAGAGCAAGATACTGTCTTCCCCTGGATTAGGCTCAATCCAATCCAATTCACTAACTGATTCCTTCAAATTATAAATAGAATCTATTTAAATTTTATTTATATATTTATATTTCATGGAGATAAACTAGAATCCTTTCCAATAAATTCACCGTTTCTGTTTGATATGGTACTGGAAATGCTCACTATATCAGTAATACAAGAAAAAGAAATTTAAGGACTAATCATAGGTAAAGAAGAAAAAAAA
>JAJPUD010005978.1:92357-107184 GCA_023553655.1 Myrmecobius fasciatus | reverse complement strand
AAAAAGCAAAAAGCAAAAAAAAAAAAAAACAAAAACAAAAAAACAAAAAAACCCACAGTCAACTAACTCTAGCCTCCATCTTTATTCTGTTGGAGCGACTCTCTCCAACGATCTCTTAGCTGCCAAATCCAATGGCCTTCTTCTCCATCTTCATGCTCCTTGACCTCTCTGCAGCCTCTGACCCTGCTAATCCCTCTCTCCTCCCTGATACTCTCTTTCCCTAGGTTTTCATCCCTGGTTCTCTTCCTATCTCCTACTTCTCTATGCCCTTTACTGGGTCCTCCTCCTGATCATATCCATTAACCGTAGGTGCCCCTCCAGGGTCTCTCCTGAATCCTCTTGTCTGCTCTATACTACTTGACTTGGTGATTTCATCAATTCAGGAGGATTCAATTGCTATCTCCATGCTAATGATTTTTGGTTGACCTCCCACCTTGCACCTCCAACTTCCTTTCAGACATCTGCAACTGGGTCTCCAATAGACATCTTAAACTCAATATGTTCAAAATAGAATTCATTCTCTTTCTCCTAAAACCTCTCCCACCCTCCCACTTTCCACTTTACTCCAGAGGGCACCACCCTAGTGCCAGTCCCTCGGGCTCACAACCCAGAATCATCCCGAACTCTACCCTCCACATAAAAGCTGTTGTCAAAGCTCCACTCCCATCTCTCCCCCATTCAACCACTAATGCGATTTTCCTAAAATACAAGTTACTCCCCTTACTCAACAAACTGCAATGGCTCACTATTGCCTTCAGAATCAAATACAAAATGCTGTGTTCAAAGCCATTCACAACTTGTCCCCCTCCTACCTTTCCAGTCTTCCTATGCCTTCCTCCCTACATGAATTCTTCTATTCCGTGACCCTGACTCCTGACTATCCCATGAACAGGACCCTTCATCTCTCAGACTTGGGGATTTTCTCTGGCTCCCTCATGTCTGGGTTGCTCTCCCTCTTCCTCAATGACTACTGACCCAGATTCCTTTATGCTCCTTCTAAAATCCCAACTTCTCCAAGAAGCTTTTCCCACCTGCTCTTAATTCTAGTCCTTTCCTTTGTTAATTGTCTCCTATATCTATACCTCCACTCAGGATGGAGTGGAGCTTATTCCTAGATATTTATTTGTAAGCTGTTTCCCCCATTAGATTGCAAGCTCCTTGAGGACACAAACTATCTTTTGCCTCAATTTGTCCCCTAGTGTTTAACACAGTGCCTGGTATATAGTAGGTGCTTAATCAATGTTTATTGATTGATTGAGAACTAATTGAAACAATAACTTCAGCAAGTTCAGAAACTATAAAATAAATTGACACAAATTATCAATATTTCTATGTAATAACCATAAAACTCAGCAAGAAGAGATTGAAAGAGAAATTCCATTAAAATTACTACCGAATGTATAAAATGCCTGAAAATCTACCTTTCACAAGAGCTATATAAAATAACTTTATAAAAATTAATAAATGTATAAAAAGTTTTTTAATTTCATATAATCAAAATTATTGTTTCCCATGACTCTATCTCTTATTTAGTGATAAACCCATCCCTTATCCATAGATCTGACAGATAAAATTTTCCATGCTCCCTTAATTTGCTTACAATATTACCCTCATAGTCTAAATCAAGCATCCATTTTGACCTTGTCTTGGTTTTGCAGAAATAATTACAGAAATAAAGAATAATTGGAGAATACTAATGGCTCAGGGGTAGAATGAGTCGATATAATGAAAAATGAGAATACTACTTAAATTAATTTATTTATTCAATGCCAAGTAAAATAATGTCATATAAAACTAAAAAAAAATAATTACATCATTCCTGAAAATGAAAAACTGCCCAAAATCTCAAGATAAATCATGAAAGGAAATGGGAATGAATGGGGCTGGTGTGCCAAATCTCAAACTATACTACAAAGTGGTAATTATTCAAACAATTAGGAACCGGGCGAATTAGAAAAGTTGATTGGTGAAACAGATTAGATATGTAGCACACAGAAACAAATGTACTGACTGCCTTAGTATTCTATAAATGAGGACTATTTGTTAAAAACTACAAGGAAATTAGATTTAGAGCAGCACTTTATATCTTATACAAAGATAAGCTCCAAATAACTACATGACCTGGATGTAAAAGGTCACATGATAAATGAATTAAAGAAACATGGAAAAAAAATTTTTTATCAAATGTATGGATATGAAGGGTTACAGAAGACAAAATAGATAATCAATTACACAAAACTAAAAAAGGTTTTATCCAAACAAATGTAAGATTAAAAACTACCAATGGAGAATATCTTTGCAGTAAGTTTCTCTGATTAAGGTCTGTTTTCCAAAATACATAAAAAATTGATTCATATTTATAAGAAAAAGAGTTATTTCCAATTGATAAAGGGTCTAAGTTTATGATCAGGGAACTCTCAAGGAAAGAAACTCTTTACATAATCATATGCAGAGAAATATTCCAAATCACTTCTATTTAAAGGAATGCAAATTAAAGCAATTCTGCCTATCAGACTGGCCAAGTTGACAGGAAAGGAAAATGACAAATGTTGGAAGGTTAAGGGAAAATAGGCACATTGATGCACTGTTAGTAAATTTATGATTGGACGTGAACATTCTGATTTTATTTTCCCAATTACATGTAAAGAGAATTTTTAAAATTTATTTTAAAAATTTATTTAAATTTCTTAATTAAAAATTAAAACTATTTCTTTAAAAAATCTTTCTGCCTATCATTTCTTATAGAACAGTAGCATTCCATTACAATCATTTACTAAAGTTGTTCAGACATTCTCCAATTGATGAGCATCTCTTTCCAATTCTTTGCTAACACAAAAGAACTGAGATAGATAGATAGATAGATAGATAGATATTACATATGGGTCCTTTTCTTTTTCTGACCTTTTTGGGATATATCATATCCTCTCCAACATTTGTCATTTTCTTTTTCTGGTGTGTGTTAGCCAATCAGATGGGTATGGGGTGGTTCTTTGGAGTTGTTGGAATGTGCACTTCTTTAATCTATGGTGACTTAGAGCATTTTTTCATATGACTATTAATAGGTTTGATTTCTCCTTCTGGAAATTGCCAGTTTATGTCCTTTGACTAACTATCAATTGACTCATATTTTTATAAAATATATCTCAGTTCCTATATATTTGAGAAATGGGTCCTTTATCAGAGAACTTATTGTTTTCTAATTTCCAGCTTTCCTTTTAATTCTTGCTGCATTGATTTTCTTTGTACAAAACCTTTTTAATTTCATGTAATCAAAATTGTTTCCCATGATCCTCTCTATCTCTTATTTAGTGATGAATTCTTCCCTTACCCATAGATCTGGCAGGCAAAATTTTCCATGCTCCCTTAATTTGCTTATGTATCACCCTTAAAGTCTAAATCAGGTATCCATTTTGACCTTCTCTTGTTGTTCTAGCTTCTGCCAAACTGCTTTCTGGTTTTCTCAGCAGTTTTTGTCAAATAATGAGTTCTTGCCCCCAAACCTTGGGTTTTTGCATGTATCAAACATAACATTACTATGTCGCTTACTACTAAGTATTGTTTACCAATAGAATCAAATCTATTCCACCGATCGATCATTCTACTTTTCAGCCAGGATCAGATTGCTTGGATGATTACTTCTTTGTAATACAGTTTGAGATCTAGTGTGGCTAGCACGTTTTATTTTTAATAATTCTCTTGATATTGGTGACCTTTTTTTCTTCCAGATGAATTTTTTTCTAACTCTGTAAAATGATATTTTGGGGGTTTGATTGGTGTGGAGCTGAATGAGCAAATTAATTTAAGTAGAATTGTCATTTTTATGTTGGCTCAGCCTACCCATGAGCCATTAATACTTCTCGAGTTGTTTAGATCTGACTTTATTTATGTGAGAAGTGTTTTGTAATTGTTGTTTATATAATTCTTAGTTTGTGTTGGCAGGTAATCTCTCAAATATATTATATTGTCATCGTTATTTTAAATGGAATCTCTTTGTTTCTCCTTGCTTGACTTTGTTGGTAATATACAGAAATGTGTATGATTTATGTTTATTTTGTATCCTTGCTAAACTTGTTGATTGTTTCATCTAGTTTTTTTAGTTGATGCTGATGAGCAAGAAATGTCTTTTTCTTTTGCCTCACAAATAGAAGTCCATGTCAGAGGAGAAAAGGGATGCACTGGAGGGATGCTGCAGAGGTGAACTTGACAGCCCTTGGCAACAGCTTGGATATGGGGTCGGGTGAGAGATGGTAGGAATCCAGGATGGATCCTAGGTTGGGAAGCTGGGTGACTGGGAAGATGGAAGCATTCCCAACAATAATAGGGAATTTGGAGTGGGGTGGAGAGGAGAGGGCTCAGTGCTGCTCTAATTAGGTCAGTTTGGGCCATGTTGAGTTTAAGATGTCTCCTGGAATCTGGTTCCAGATGTCTGAAAGACAGTTGGAAGTGTAAGAGAGCAGAGAGGTAAAGGCTAGGTAAATAGATTTGAGAATCATCAGCATAGATGTGATGATCGAATCCTTGGGAGATGATAAGATTGCCGAATAAAGAAGAATAGTGGGAGGAGAGAAGAGGACCCAGGACGGAGCCCTGAGTGACCCCCACAAATTATTGGGTATGATCTGGATGAAGCTCCAGCAAAGAACACCAAGAAGGGTCAGGAGGAGAAGCAGGGGAGGCTGGCCAAGTGGAGACCAAGGAGGAAAGAGTGAGCAAGAGGGCCAGACTCTACAGAGAGGCTGAAAAAAGGCCACTGGACTTGGCCATTAAGCAAGCACTGGAGACTTTGGAGAGAGCTGTTTGGTGGAATGATGAGGTGGGTAGCCAGATTGTAGAGGGTTAAGATGGGAAGGAGAGAAGAGTAAGTGGATCTGAAAGCGTGGATGGGCTTCTCAAGGGTACTGGGTGCAAAGGAAGTAGAGCTATGGATGAAAGCAGGGAAGGAGAGGTGGGGAGATATGTAAGCAGTAAGAAAGTAGCCAGTAGATGAGGAGAGATTGAAGACGGGTGAGCAAATGGGGATGACAGAGGGGAAAGGGTGCTGGCAAGATGGAATGGGAACACCTGCACAGGTAGAAGGCCCAGCCTCAAAAGGCACCTCTTCCTTTAGGACAGGAGTGGAGATGGTGACAGAAAGCATCTGAGTGATAGGAGATGAAGAGGAGAGAAGAAGAAGGAGCTCTTGTCCAATGGCCTCCATTTTTATTAGTAAAACATAAGGCAAGATTCTTTGCTGAGAGAGGAGGAAAGGGGGAGCCATGGGAAGTTTGAGGAGGAATACGAAAAAGCCTCTATGGAGAGCAAAAGGGTGAGTAGATTAGGGAAGTAGAGAAGAATTGCCTCGGAGCAGTAGGGACCTTGCTGAGGGTGTGGATCCAGTGTAATGGATCCAGTGAGAACTTTTTCTTCACCTTCATTCAACAGCACATGGGTAAGAGTGAAGGAAAGGGATGGTGGGAATGATCCAAGGCTGAGTAAGCCAAGACCAGTGCTAAGATAAGGCGACAAGGGACTCGAGAGCAGCTCAGTGCAGAGTTGAACTGGTTTACCAAGGGGTCAAGATAGAAAAAGGAGGAAAGTGGGGTGATGAGCCGAGAGAGAACTGGAGGATTGAGGGATGGGGGTTTCAGTGTGGATGAAGATCAGGAAGGCAGAGGGAGAGGTGGAAAGCCTGTAGTCTGAGGAAAGCCAAATCTTTGTCTGAAAAAGGAATTTCAGAGTTCCTGCATGGAAATGGTGCCTTTGTGGGCCATGGCAAGAGACCCCCAAATCTCTATGAGTGGCTGAGCTGGGGTGGAGGAGCGGGTTAGAGCAAGTAAGCAGGCTGAAAAGCTGGGAAGTTAGGATGCTTGAGGAATATTAATATGCATATTGGGGCCCCCTAGTATGAGGGAAGGAGTTGAAAAAGAGAGAAAACTCACGAGCCAGGAATTGGCTCTTGGAGGAAGAAGGGAAGTGTTTTAAGAGAGAACAGCCTCCAGGATCATGATTGGGCGGCAGATGTGGATTCTATGGACCTCAAAGGAGGGAGAGGCTGTTGATGGAAGTGGCCGTGGGGATCAAGAAGTGGATCCAGGTGAGTGGAGGGAATGAGGAAAAGGTCGGTCAGTGCTAGAGAGGAGCCAGAGAGTCTGTGTCCTCAGGAGGCAGCCAGGAGGAGAGTCAGAAGATAGAAGGCACGGGAAAGGGGGAAAAAGATTAATATGAAAGCAGGCTTGTTGTTTATGGAGCCGGCATCCCAGAGGGCACCGAGGAAGGGATGGGTGGCTCGGTAGGTTGATGGAGAGGGGAATGAGGAATCCAACGGTGCAGGATGGGTAATGGGGTTTCAGTGATGTTCTACAACAGCTCAGAATCACAGGGAGAAGGAAGTTATAACCAAGTGGGAGTTTGTTAATCATTAAGTAAAACATGGAGACATTTCCAGTCAATAGTATGATGACCTAAGGGGGGGAGTCCTTTCAGAGCCTTGGGCAGTTCAGGTGAAGGAACAAGAACTTGGTGAGTACTAAGCAATAAATAAATGGTTTTTCAGCTCTTCTTTAAAATTCTATTTTTGACCCAAGACTTCCCGATATTTAGGGATAAATTCAAGTGTAGATTACTTCTGGCAATATAAACCGTGCCCACGTGAATTCTCAGAAAGAGATAATATTTATTTGGTTTGACAGATTTTGCAAGTTCTCTCTCATATCTGGGGGACTCGTCCCTGAAGACAACAGAGGGATCTATTGACATCATCAGTACCCCCTAACAGGGAGACATCGACCCCCCCCCATGACAGATCTTCTCTTCTTTTCCATACAATTGCTGGGTGATCCGTCACCCGACAGTACTTGTGGATTCACCCTTGGAAGACTTTTTCTGCCGAGGATCCAGCTCTTGCCCCTTCTGGAAAGCCTCCAACATTCAGAGATGACTTAACTTCCCTTTCTGAGACTTGCCCACTTTGCTGGGAGACCTAATCCCTTACTCTGTTTTTTTCTAGAGGTCCACTCTTTTCTTCCTAATAACCTGGAGAGTGGAGACGTGTCTCTCCCTCCTCCCCTTTGCCTTCTGTTCCAGGAGGGAGACCAGCGTGCACCTGGAAAAGACAGAAGTCCCTTGGCCAGAGAAGAAATGGAAGCGTCAGCCGTCCGGCCAAAATTCTTCCTGCTTTTCACCCTAATCTCCGGTGAGATCTCCCATTCTTGTCATTCTTGCCAGTGGGTGCTCTGGGGCAAACGAGCCGATTAAAGACATTTTCTTTCTATCACGTGCCAATCTTTCTTATTACCTCCCCTGTTTAGTTCCTTGTTGTCTCTTTCCCGGAATAGTGCAATGGCCTTTGCGCTGGGGACTGGCCATTAATCTCTCCCCCTGCCCCAATCCATCCTCTAGGTAACTGCCAGTGGCTTTCCTAAAGCTTGAGGCTTTCCATGTCACTTGAGGACTCTTGGCAGGTAGACTCCTTTCCCACCTTTCCAGGCTCCAGACACTCTTCAAGGCTGCCAAATTACTGTTCATCAAGACTCTCTGTGTCTTTGTATTGATGTTCTCTAATGCCCAGAATGCCCTTCTTCCTCCTCCTTGCCTCTTAATATTCAGAGTGAAGCACAAATAGCCCCTCTCCCAGGAAGCCTTTCCTGATTTCTCCCCACTAAACCATGGATCTCATATCAGTTTCATACACTCTCATCTACTTACGTGCTGTCTCCCTTAAGAGAATGTAAGCTCTGTGAGGGAGGGACTGTTTCATTTTTGTCTCTGTATACCCAACACCTAAGACATAGGAAGAGTTGATAATTGTTTTTTGATCATGATCATGATTATGATCAATTGATCATGAGATTTAGGGATTTAAGGGCCCTCTGTGTCAGATTTCAGTGAGCAGGCTGGGCAGGAGGTACAGGGCTGAGCAAAAGTGTGGAAGTGGGACATGATGTATGCTGAACAGGGAGAGAGCAGGAAATGGCCCCTGATGACTCCTAGCCCACACTAGGGGAATACCCCTCGGATTGAGGGGAGGTGGGAAGAACTCTCTCCCAAGACATGGGAACGCCATCCGCTTCCGCTCCAAAGGGATGATCCAGGAGCAGAGAGCTGCCCCATGGCAGTGGATGATCGTGGCCATCACTCTGCCCTGACATTGGGATGAGGGGGATGGATGGGGAGAGCACAGGTGGGGAAACATGCAGCCAGGTAAGAAAGCAGGGGAGAGTCTGTCCCCGGGGCCTCTCCTGGCCCATCAGGGGAGCAGGCCCTAAGCCAAGGACAAGGAGAAACTGTTCCAGTGTCCCAGCCTTGGGCCCACGAACAGGTTGTTCTAGCAGTGAGTTCTCAGGCAAGGTGAGCCCAAAGACAAAAAGTGCAGGGCTGAGGCTCCACTTGGGGGGCCCCTGGTACCCAACGCCCTGACTTAGCTGTTCAGAGAGCTCCTGTCTCCCCCCTTTCTCCCCATCCCCCCCCACTCTCTGCCCTTCTCTCCAGCCTTGGAGCATGCAGTGGCTCTTTCCGTAGAGATTAAGAACCTCTCCACCCAGATATCCCCGAATCCCTCACAGGACAGTGGCAGGAATGGAAATTGGAGACCTGGGTTCAAATCTGGCTCTGACACTCGGAGGTACTATGTTTACCTTTTTTTAAATTATTTTTTTAACCATTTTTACCTGAGGCAAACAGGGTTCCATGACTTGCCCAGAGTCATATAGCCAGTGAGTACCTCAGGGACTTAAACTTTCTGATTTGTTCTTCCCATGGATAACATAGGGATAAGAGACACCTAGGATGAGCACAGTACCAGATATGTAGCAGTTGCTTAATTGATCGATTATTTATTGACTGACCAATTGATTAAATTACCTTCTGAGTATTGTCATTGCTTTGTAGATCTTAAAACACTAAAGGAAACATGAAGCCTAAAATTGAATAAATTATCTGCCATCTCTCTCTCCCTCCCTCCTTCCCTTTCTTCTTTCCTCACTCCTCTCTGTCTCTGTCTCTCTCTGTCTCTCTTTCTCTGTCTTTGTCTCTCTCTGTTTCTCTCTCTCTCTCTTTCTCTGTCTTTGTCTCTCTGTTTCTGTCTCTGTCTCTCTGTTTTTCTGTTTGTCTCTCTTTCTTCCTCTTCCTTTCCTTCTCCCTCTCCCTCTCCCTCCCCCACCTACTTATAAACATGTACGAATTTCTCCCATGCTAAGGATGCCCACCCTAGACTTTGCTCCCATCCCCTCCCTTTAGCCACATTCTAATTTCTACAGAGTCCTTGACATCGGATCATACCTCAGTCCCCTGAGAAGTCATTAATAAAAACCTTAAACAGCACGGACCAGCAGATGCCTGAGGCCCTCCACTGGAGACCCCCTGCAACACTGAAGCCTTACCAAGCAAGTACTATTTGAGTCCAACCATCCAGCCAGTTATGAATTCCCTGGAGTACATTAGTGTCTATTTCACGTGACTCCACCTTCTTCATAAGAATAGCAGGGGATGCTTTAGCAAAAGCTTTGCTAAAATTAAGATCCTCAGCATTTCTCTCATTTACTATTGCCCACACACATGTACATGTGTGCATATATTAATACACACCAGCACATATATGTGTGTGTGTACTTACATGTGTGCATTGTATGTGTGTGTACATACATATATCCCTTTAAGGTTTGCAAAGTGCTTTACAGATTTTCTCTCATTTGAACTTTACAACAACCTTGGAAGGAGGTACTATGTTTACCTTTTTTTTTTTTTTTTTAAACCATTTTTACCTGAGGTAAACTGGGTTCAATGACTTGCCCAGAGTCATATAGCCAGTAAGTACCTCAGGCTGGATTTTAATTCAGCTCTTCTTGACTCCAGATCCAACCTTCTGGGTATTGTACCATCAAGTTACTAGCTGAGTAATACTTCCACAAAAGCAAATGAGCTTCATTTGGCAGGGCCTGTTCCCAGAGAAGTCAGAACAATTCCTTGTATTCACTACTTTCCCAATTTTTAAATCTTCTTTCTTTTTCATTCTTCCTTCCTTTCTTTCTCATTCTTCTTTCCTCCCTCCCTCCCTTCCTTCTTCCTTCCTTCCTTCCTTGCTTCCTTCCTCCCTCCTTCACTCCTTCTCTCTCTCTTCTTTCTTTTCTTCCTTCCTTCCTTCCTCCCTCCCTCCTTCCTTCTTCTTCTCTCTTCTTTCTTTCTTTTCTTTCTTCATTCCTTCCTTCCTTTCATTTTTGGAAGTGCGTCTCATTTCATATTGCTTGCCTTCATAATAAGGAAAATTCAATTTTTTAAAAAATGAATATTATAAGTAAGTAATATTTGGATTTTTTTAATCACTAGTTTCCTATCTAGATCTTGGCCAGCTACTTTAAAAATCCTTTCTAGAATGTTCCTCCAATTTTGTGGCACCTCTCTTGTTTTTTATGAACAAAAGTGACTGAGAGGGACTTGGTGTCCCTGATAAGGAAGAAGACTCTGAAAAAATCCCCTGGGTGCCCTTGAAGAATTCAAGTCACATGCTCTGGGCAAACCACATCCTCTGGCCCAGAGAGGGGGAGTAAGTTGCACAGGAGGTTAACAGCTTAGTGAAGACTTGAACCCAGGTCTCTGGACTTCCAGCAAATGGTTGTGGCCATAGGCATCAAATTCCATTGCCAGGGTAGCTCAGATTGCCAGGAAGCTCTTCACCAGCTACGGTCTGGAACTTCCCCTCCTTAACTCATAGTTCTGCCCTCTAGGGCCCATTTGAACAAAGCTAAAGCTTCTTCCCCCATGAGGGCCCTTCAGACACTTGAAGACCCCCATCATGTTCCCCCTGAGGCATTTCTTCCCTGGACTAAACAACTTGGTCCCTTCATTTGATCCTCACAGGAGGGCAATGCTTATGTTTAAATTTTAACAAGTTGAAACGAAATAAGAGGAAAAACAGCCCTAAGGATTCCCATGAGGGCCAGAAGGAAATTTTCCATCCCTGGCGGTGCTCCTTCCCTGCAGCAATACCTACTTCTTTTCAGCCTAGCTCCCAGAACAATTTCCCCATTCTCAATGGAATCCTGCAGGAGAACCTATGGTTTGGAGTTAGGGGGATTAGTTTAGGAGCTCCTCTGGGCTAATTTGGCAAGATTGAATCAGCCCAGCAAGTTTAAGCAGGAGGTCTGGCCTCTGAACTTGAGTGACCTTGAACAAATCACTGTCCCTTTCTTTGAGCCTACATGTCCTTATCTGCAAAGTGGGACTGTTTATACACTTCCTACCTCCCTCAACAAGCATGGGCTTTGTAGCTCCCACAGAAAGCTGGGTCCTCTGTGCTCCTGCATTACCCCTTTTCTGTGTGGATTAGTGCCCTTCACAGGAGGCAGAGAAGCTGCCCATAAGATCCCTGCCCTGGGCAGGAGGCCAGACGAGATGCCCTCCGAGCTGCTTTTCAGCAGCCAGTGTCCAACATTGTTAGATTCTGTGCTCTGAGCTCTGCAGCTCGCTCTGTGGGAGCCTTTTGGCAAGTGACTTCAATAGTGCTGAGTGACAGGCAACTGTGGGATGGTATAAAACAGTGTCACTTTGAAGTCACTGGGCTCACCTTGAACACCTCCTGCCTATCGGTGTGATCTTGAGCTCTGCTCACTTTCCTCAGTTATACAAGAAAAAACAAGAGATCTCTTGTACTTTTACATCTGTGATCCCCTGATAATTCCTAAATCAGTTTAATGGAGATTATAATCCTACCAAACTGAGTTTCTTGAAGGCAGAGATTATACCCTATTATGCAACTCCAGTGCAGGGCCCTATTCACAGCAGGCACTCATAAATGTGCTTTTCTGCCAAGACATGAATGATACTCTTGCCCTGTTCCCTCTTATCTCATTGTTGAAAAGAGCCACATCCATCAGAATTGATCATCGTATAGTCTTCTTGTTGCTGTGTACAATGATCTCCTGGTTCTGCTCATTTCACTTAGTATCACTTCCTGTAAGGAAGATCATAATTATAGAAAACTATATTTATAAGGCTCTCTATTCCAAATTCTATAATCCCAAGCATTTGTGCCCTAAGATTTTGGCATTCTGAATTTAATACTTCTTAAGCTTTGTATTCTTTGTTTCCCAGAGCCTGTGATTCTAAGGTTCTAGTTTTTTTAAGGATTCTAGTTTTATGAGAGGCAGTGTTGCCCAGTGGGTAAAGAACAAGGCCTCAGAACCTGGATTCAGATCTCTTCCCAACACATCCTGGCTATGCTACTCTGGGCTAGTTATTCAGCCTTGCCTCAGCCAAGACTGTGGCCAGTCTACACTGGCAGAGGAAACTTTTCCATCCAAGTGTTTCCTAGATGAATGAAATCACTGGACTAATAATTCTAAGACTTTATTTTGGCATTGTCCATAGGCATGGAATCTCAGAGATAGAACGGACTTCAGAGATCCTGCCTAGCCCAAGCCAGGCCTGAACAAGAATGCTCTTTAGAATAGGCCTGACAAGCAATTATCCAACTTTTGCCTGAAGACCTTCCAGCGAATGAGAGCAAGGAGCTCTCCTTTTCACCAAACCAAAATCCAACTGAAAGTTCCATTTTCTGCAGCTCTTTTAATGGTGGCAAAGAAAAGGACACTGAGGGGATGTCCATCAATTGGGTAATGTCTGAACAAGTTGTGGTATATGATTGTGATGGAGTACTATTGTGCTATAAGAAACGACAAACAGGATACCTCAGAAAAACCCGGAAAGATTTCTGTACACTGATGCAGAATGAAGTGAGCAGAACCAGGAGAACATTGTATACAGGAACAAGAACATTATGTCAATAACTTAGCTCTTCTCAAGAATACAATGATCCAAGTCAACCCTGAAGAACTTAGGATGAAAGAACGGTCTCCAGAGAAAGAACTGATGGAGTCTGAATGCAGATCAAAAATGCTTTTTCTTTATTTTTCTTGGGTTTTTCTCTCTTTTCTTTTACAACACGGCTTACGTGAAAATGTGTTTTGCATGACTGCACTTGTATGTCAAATTCTTGCCTTCTCATGGAGAGGAACAAGAAAGGGAGGGAAAGAATTTGGAACTCCGAACTTGAAAAAAGAATATAAAATTTGTTTTTATATGTAATTAGGGAAAAATAAAATACTAAATTAAATTGAATCCAAAAAAGTTCCATATTCTCTGATCCTTTTATAAAGCCATGAGCCCGTTAACAGCCCCAGACATTGTGCCAGACTCCAGGCATGCAAACATACAGAGGACTCTACTTGTTCTCATTTTCTACTGTGGGGGAGAGGGAAGGAATCATTCTGTATGAAGATTCTAACTTGGGAGTTGTCCACTTGGGGGAATCCTTGGCCAGAATCCATCTAACCCTTCTCATTTCATCCTCAAAGAATCTGTTATTCCCCATACCTCTGAGGCCTGTGATCTATCCAAATCCAGTTCATCCTTCAAGTCTCAAAGCCAGCCCACCTCCTCCAGGAAGCCTTCCCTGACTACCCTTTATTGAGACTACCATAGTCCAAATCAACAAGCTTTTCAGCATCTATTCTGTGCCAGGTTCTAGGGCTATAAATATAGGGAATGACAGAATTCTTGCCCTTCTTTTAAGAAACTTACCTTCTTTCAGCCACTTCCATCAGTCAGTCAGCCAACAAACGTATCCAACACTTAGATGATGTCTCTCTTTTGAATTCTATAGTCCTGACTGCTCCCCACCCCATACCCCAGATTGTGAGTAGTTTATTTGCCTGGGAGACACAAGGACTCGTAGAAAACTGAGGCAAACCTCAATGTTTACTGATCTTTCCACTACTGGACTGGACTGGGCTAGGGGCCAAAAAACCTGCATTCAAGGCCTGGGCTCGTCACTGACTAGCAAGGTGACCCTGGATAAGTCAACTCTTCTGTTAGATTATACATGAGGTCAGGGAGGATGGCACTTTTCAGACCTTACTTAACACATGTTTGTTCAATGGAATTGAAGGATCCTAGTTGCCCTTCGGAGCTGAAAGGGACCTTGGAGACATTCTATCCAACCCCCCCCCATTTTACAGATGAGTAAACAGAGGTCCAGGGAAATGAAATCACTTGCCCAGGTTCACCCAGCTAGTAAGTGTCTGAAGGAAGATTTGAACTCAGCTCTCCCTGATTTCAGGCTCTTTCCAACAGTCCCAAGCACACAAGTTGAGCTGTCCCACAGAGGCTCAGGGATCCATTTATGTGTCTGGCTGCAGAGATCTGATTTCCTCCCTGGTATAGCCATAGAACTTCAACTCCTTGGAAGGGAGGGAAAGCACAGTACAATGCCCAGAGCATAGAAAGTGTTTAGCAAATCCCTCTAGATTAATTGATTGACAGACCCGGGAAACTGCTGATAAACCTCAGCCATC
The DNA here is from genome assembly GCA_023553655.1 of Myrmecobius fasciatus. Taxonomy (NCBI): domain Eukaryota; kingdom Metazoa; phylum Chordata; class Mammalia; order Dasyuromorphia; family Myrmecobiidae; genus Myrmecobius; species Myrmecobius fasciatus. The sequence goes on along the minus strand of JAJPUD010005978.1, from coordinate 92,860 downwards.
AGGGGAAATGCCCATGTGCTCCATCTCTTGGCGCTCTGCTGCCGGATCAACCCCTGGATTATTTTCCCTCAGACGTATTCTTGCCCGATATAACAGATAATTATTTAATGGGCAAATATCTGCTTCAGCTTCTAAATGTCAATAGAAGGCCCAGAACAGATCTCCGTTGGCAAAATAATCAGCTCTCGTTGTCTCTGTGCCTTCTGTTCAATGAAGGCTTTTTTCAGTCAGTCAGTCATTCTAGGCTCTAAGGGCCTTGACATTATTGTTTTTGAGTTCTTCCCATTCCTGATGTGCTGCGATCTGAAATTCCTTCTAACTCCAAATGCCCCATTCTAACGTTCTGAGGTCTCTTCCACTCTTAACATTCTACATTCCAAGTTAGAACATGGCATGTTCTAGGATCTCTCCCGGTTCTGATATTTTATGTTATGATATTCTTCATTCTAAGATCCTTTCAAGTTCTCACATTCTATGTTCCATATTCCAATGTCCTTTGTTCT
>JAJPUD010005978.1:59293-92347 GCA_023553655.1 Myrmecobius fasciatus | reverse complement strand
TTCATTCTAAGATCCCTTTAAGTTCTCACATTCTATGTTCCATATTCAAATGTCCTTTGTTCTTAGGTTCCTTCTTGTTCTATTCTATGTTCTATGTTCTAAAGTACCTTAGAGCTCTAACATTCTGTGCTCTAAATTCCCTCCAGCTTTTCAAATTTCATAATTGAATATTCTCTCTTCTTGGGCTTCTTCTTGCTCTGACATTTTACATCTTGTGTTGCAACGCTTTGGACATTGCTTGGTCTTTTTCAGCTCTATTTCAGGGCTACACTGGGTGATCCTCAGCCTGGGGAAGATTCCCAGAAATGGAAAAGGCTTCAAAGCCCGAGGGCCGTTCCCGGACTGAGGTCAATTCACCCATACTCTTCTATGGGTCCTCAAGGACCACTCCAAACCCCTACATTTGTTCACAGCTCACACTAAACGTTGGGGAGAGAGATGGTTTCAGAAAAACCTAGAACATGAACTGAGGCAGGGTCAAATGAGCGGACCCAGGAGAACCCCGGCCACAATATTGTAACAATGATCGGCCATCGATGACTTAGCTCTTCTCGCCAATAGAACCATCTCAGACAATCCCAAAGGACCCATGAAACATGTTATCTTCAGAGAAAGAAATGAAGCTGTTTGAACACAGACTGATTTTTCACTTTCATCCCTTTTTAATTCAAATCTTTTTGTACAAAATGACTAATACGGAAATGTTTTATCTGATTGCACATGTATAAACTATATCAAATTGCTCACTGTCTCAGAGAGAAGGAGGGGACGGATAGAGTTTGGAACTCAAAACTTTTTTTTGGCTGAGGCAATTGGGGTTAAGTGACTTGCCCGGGGTCACACAACTAGGACATGTTAAGTGTCTGAGGCCAGATTTGAACTCGGGTCCTCCTGACTTTAGGTCTGGTGTTCTATCTACCGCTCAAAACTTTTTTTTTAAATGCTTTTAAAATTGTTTTAATATATAATTAGGGAAAAATAAATATTATACATTTTTTAAAAAGTTTGGGAGAAAACATAGACCTTCAAACAATTTTAAGGAGCCCTGGATTTTGGGGAGATCACGTGGAGCCTTGTTCACGTGGCCTAGGAATCTCAAGTGGGTAATGGCCCACTCTCCGATCTGGGAAGCAACTAGATAGTCAATGGGCTTGATGCCATTGGACGGAGCCACCTCCCGACTTAGCCTTTGCACTGGGGACCCCAGTACCTCCCTCAACGCTCTCTGTCTGCTTCCTGACTTTTATGGTTTCTGTCAAGACTCAGCATAAATCCCACTTTCTGGAAGAAGTCTTTCCTGACCCCCTCCTGCTTTTCTTTGATTCTGAATTCCCCCTGGAAAACTTGGGGGTTTCTAACCCTGAAACTCCCCCTCCCAGTTTCCCACTACAGCACATGTTTCAGCCAGATCCTTGCAAGGGCTTTGGTTACATTGAATTAAGAGTGATCTGCCTAATCTTTAAAGATAAATTTTATTGATGGCTTCTCCATTTTTTTTTTACATTACAGACATTTGTAGACCTCTGCCACATTCGGATCATCCCGGCACCAAAGGAAAACGAGCCCCGTCCGACCACGTAGGTAAAATGCTGGCCAAGGAGAGGGGGGTGCTTCGTTAGCTATTCCAGGCAGGTCATCCAAATTGTTGAGAGCACAATTTCTGTGAGGAAGAAGTGGTTTAAACAGTGTTCGATTTAGAGTTGGGAACAAGGCCTGGATTCGGCACTCACCAGCTGTGTGCCTGGGCAAATCACCTCTCTCGGCCTCAGTTTCCCCCTCTGTAAAATGGGAATAAGAACAGCACCTACATACCTGGATTGTCATGAGGCTCACAGCTCTAAAATGCTGCAGAAATGTGGGCTACTATTAGCATCTCATTATCTATATCAGTTTTGTCTGTTACAAGGCCCTCTGCCCTGTGCTTTGGACTGTCTCTTATTGTTCCTAGGACGTCCGGGGATGATCTGGGATGCTGTCCCTCCAGTCGGGACAACTGCCAATTGATTTTCAAACCTGATCCCGGGGGCCCTTTCGGAGTCCGTCCTTAGGATGTCTGAGCTTATCTCGTGCCGGAGATAACTTGGCCCGGCTTGCCCTGGATGCAAAGGGAATGACGTCCTTTTTGTAGAGGCAGAAAGGTCATTGTTCCCGGCCTCATGCCCACAGCCTCGCCTTTGCTGACTCATCAGAAGGGCTGCTGCCCTGGAAGCGACCCCTTCCTTACAAGCTGCCAGCCAGGCAGCTTGGGCAAATGTGCCAAGGTCCTAGATTGACCAGACTCAGCGAGCTGGCAAACAGAGGAGGTTTAGGCCCAGAAAAAACCTCAAAGGTCATGGAGTCCAACCCCTCTATTTTAAGATAGAGATGACTTGGCCAAAGGCAGACAGGGAAGAGTGGCAGAGCAGGATCATTTGACTGCAGATGCCCATGCCAAGGTATCACATTGCCCGTGTTCAGAGGGAAAGGCGCCCGTCTGGGGTCAGGCAGGGAGTCTGGAGAATGAAAAGGCAAGCACTTTCTCCAGAGAGATCCAGGTGTGGACACCAAGATCCTGGCAGATTCAGGTGCCTGGAGACAACTTGGCTAATTCATGTGTCACCAGGCCCAGACAGGCCACCAAAAGTGATGACTGCGGCGCCAAAAGTTCAGGGTAGAATGCGAATATTTAGAAGAATATTCCTAGGGGAGGAGGTCAGGGGCTTCTCAGGTCCCCTTGGCCAAAGCATACGTGAACAAGAAGCCGCCCAGCAGCCCCACTGACCAGAAGCCAGCCAGCTCTGCCCAAGCCCATCTCAAAGCTAGGTCTTCCTCTTTGCACCTCCACCCCCAGTGGCTCCTGCCTCCCAGCTCTGGGGCCAAGCAGAGCAGGCCCAGAGCCTCTCCCAGATGGCAGCCCCTTGGACATCCCTCCCCACCGGGCTTCCTGCTCCAGACTCAGCATCCCAGGGTCTTCAGGGGATCGTAACTAGAGAGCCTAGCGAGACTAGTAGTCTTTGGGACACTCCTCCCATCCCCACCCCAACTGACTCCTCTTCCTTCTTCCATTTACTGAGAAATGAAAGTTACCTAGAACCACCCATGTATGTGCTCCGGGGTTCTCTGCTCTGGCTTGGTCTCAGGGAACAGAAATAGGGGAGCCCGGCCTCCAGCCAGTGGTTTGTAGGGTGGCAGAAGTCAGAGATGTTCTTGTCCCATCCTCTCCCCCTCCCCATATCCCCCTGGGTATAGATCAGCCTCCAAGGAGGTAGAAGAAGGTTCAACATCAGTGTGTGAGCTCCTTGTTTCCTTTTTCCTTTGTAGGAGGGGGAGATAAGCACAAGGTCAGGTACACAGTAGGTGCTTAAGAGATGCTTGCTGATGGTCATATGCTCGGTCATAGCATAAACATCCTTCTTTTGCATCATCTCCAGCTTATCAAGGTCCTTCCCGAACAGTTGTGCTCAGAACTGAACATGCTCCTCCAGATGCTTCTGCCTAGAGATAAACCTGCGATGGTCACATCGAGCTCCAGGGACAGAACTGAGAAATGGGGGGGGGAAGCCCCCAACTGCTTCCTGCTCCCCGACACAGAGCCCTGGCTCCTTCAGCCCAGAATGTTCCGATAGCTGTGAATCATGGGATGCCGCAATCTCCAAAGATGACGCAGAGGATGATGGTCAGAGTAAAGCTGCTCTAGAACTGGGGGGGGGCAGCGAGCAAGTCCAGACCCTCCTTAGATGTCACAGGGTCTCTTCTGTAAATTAACACACAAAGCATTAGGTGGCCTTTAGAGATCGTCTTGTCCATTTTACAAGCTAGGAAACCGAGGCTCAAAGAATAGAAAAGGCTTGCACGTGGTCACACAGTGAATGGCTGAGCCAGAACTGAAAAAGCATATTTTGGGGTTCCAAATCCATTCTCTTTCCCCTGGAGCAGGCCAAAACAGAGATAAAGATATAGTCAGCAGCAGGGCTAGACCAGAACTCGGTGCTAGGACCAGTCTAGCACATTGCCAAAGCTCGGCCTCCTCAGCCCATTGGAACACAAGCAATCCCTTGGGATGAAGGCTCCCGTTAGCCAAGGACCTCTTCATGTGGTCCCCCCCAGAATCCCTCATCTCCTTCCAGACTTAATGATCCCCTCTGGATCTTTCCTCCTGCCAGGAACTATCAGCACTCTCAAGTGGCTTCTTTCCTCCCTTATGTGCTTGTTTTTTATTCTTACATGTGCACGTTATCTCCCCAAATCGAGTGTAAACTCCTAGAGGGCAGGCCACGTCCCTGCATCTCAAGCTCCCAGAGCTGGGGCCGATGGGCCAGGGTCCACTGTGCTCCTTCCCTATGAGAGCCCTAGGCAGCCCGCTCTCAGGCTCCTGGAGGGGCCGACTTCCTCTTCTGGGCGGATGTTCCTGAATCTCTTTGTTGCCCTTTCTCAGGCACAAACCTCCCTTAATAATAGGCAGAATCCTGGAAAGAGCCCTAGCGAGGGAGGCAGAAGACCCGGCTTCAAATCCCACCTTTGACACCGTCCCCTGGGAATTTCCTCGGACCTTGTTTCCTTTAGATGTATAATGACAAAAATGGCCTCTGAGATCCCTCCCAGATCTATGAGTCAATAAACACTTATTAAGTACCTACTATTTGCCAGCACTATGCTAAGCTTTGGAGATACAAAATTAAAAAAAAGAAAAAGAGCCCTATGCTCTTATCATCTTTCTGAACCTCAGTTTCCTGGAAAAAATAAGTGTGTGTGTGAAGGTGGGGGGAGGTAGATTGGATGGTCTCTTTTGTCCCTTCCAAGTTTAGATTCATGATCTCTCTGTTTCCCCATCCGCTGAGAGAGGGCAATGGGCTTGATGGCTTCCGCCATCCCTTCCCAGTCTGTATACGTGATCTCCAAAGGAAACTGAAGCCTTTGACGGTGCCGATGGATGGATCAAATGGTTGGATGGATCAAATCCAACAAGCATTTATTTATTAAGGGCTCACTTTATTCCAGGCTCTGTGCTAAGTGCTAGGGATATAAAGAAAGGCCAAAATAATCTCCACTCTCAAGGAGCTCAGGACCTAAGAAAGGAAGCAATATGTTAACAACTATGAGAATTACATATTATATATACATATATAATTCCTATATATATACATTCATAATATAATATGTTGATAGATATCTCTATTAGGAATAGATATAGATTTCTCTATATATTCATGTATGGAGAGAGACAGAGAAACAGAGACAGAGAGAGACAAAGAGAAACACAGAAAGACTGAGAGAGAACATAGAAGAAATTTCAGAAGGAAGGTACTAGCATCTGTGTGGATTGGGAAGAACTTGCATCAGAAGATGGGATCTGCATTAAATCTTGATTTCAAGAATCCAGGGAAACTAGGAGATGGAGGCAAGGAGTGAGAAAATGCCAGGCCCAGGGCTCGGCCTGAACAAACGCACTCAGCCATGGCACAGAGCGGGCAAATCTGAGGAGCAACAGGTAGGTGGTCTGTAGAGTGTGTTTTAGAAGGAGACTGGAAAGCGGGGGGGACCAGGGCAGAAAGGGATTTAAATGACAAACCGAGGACTTTATGTTTGATCTTGTAGGCAATAAAGAGCTACAGAAGTTTATTGAGGACTGGAATGACATGGTCAGTCAGTCAGTCAGTCAGTCAGTCAAAGATCATTTTGGTGGCCAAATGGAGGATGGAGTGGAGTGAAGGGAGATGTAAGGCAAGGAGACCCACCATGAAGCTACTTCAACAGTTGAAGAGGAAGGTGGTGAGGACTTCAACTACAGTGATGGCTGAATGAGTCGAAAGGAGACACGTGGAAAAGAATTATGAGGTACAATGAGGCTATGAATGAATCGTTGTGAAGCTGGTTGAGTGGGAAGATGAAGGCCTCAATATGAGTGGGGAAGAGGGGAGGTATTAGTGGGGAAGAGGAGTTCTCTTTTGCTGAATTTGAGATATCTAGAGAATATTCAGTTTGGGGTGTCTAATAGGCAGTTGGGGAAATAGAACTAGAATATCTTTAAGAAGCCATAATTGAATAATTAGGCCCATGAGAGATGATGAGATCACCCAGGGAGATAGTACAGACCATAAAGGAAAGAGGGACAGGGCTTTGGGGGAACATCCATGGGGTTAACTTCGTTTTTTGTTTGTTTCTTTCCTTTTTTTTATTAAAGCTTTTTATTTTCAAAACATATGCATGGGGATAATTTTGCATCATTAACCTTGGCAAAACCTTGTGTTCCAAATTTTCCCCTCCTTTCCCCCATGGCAGGCAATCCAATATACATTAAACATGGTCAAATACGTGTGAAATCCAATATATGTATATACATTTATACAGTGATCTTGCTGCACAAGAAAAAATCAGATCAAAAAGGAAAAAAACAAGAAAGAAAACAAAATGCAAGCAAACAACAACAAAAAGAGTGAGAATGCTATGTTGTGATCCACCCTCAGTTCCCACAGTCCTCTCTCCGGGTGTAGATGGCTCTCTTCATCACAAGATCATTGGAACTGGTCTCAATCATCTCATTGTTGGAAAGAGTCACATCATGGGGTTAACTTGGGTAGAGAGAATCTGAGGGCAGGTTGAAGAAGAGGAGAACCAGGAAATGGCAGGCCGGAGGACAGAGTATGTGTTAGTGATCAGCACGATCCAAAGCTGCAAGAAAATGAGAAATAGAATGATTGAGAAAAAGCCCCAGAAACCGCTGATTAAGAAAGAGACCACTAGTCTCTTTGGGGAGAGTAGCATTGGTTCAACTGTGAGTTTGGAAGCCAGATTGTGAGTTCAGAAGAGAGTGAGAATGGCGGAAATCATAGCTGCATTATGCAGCAAAATGACACTTTTCAGGGAGTTCAGCACAGAAGGGAAATTGAGTTATAGAAGATGACAGCTAGCAGGGATGGTTGGAACAAGAGGAGGGTTTTTTATGTTGGAGCAGACATGGGCAGAGTCAGCAGGGTAAGAGTGGGTAGATAAGGAAAGATTGAAGATAAGGGAGAAAGTGGAAGTGATAGTGGGGGCTGTCTTCCCCAGAGAAGATGAGAGCGGATGGGATGAAAGGGACTTGTAGAGAGATTTGCCTCTGCAAAGAGAAGGAAGGGCTCCTTCTTCGTCAGAGACCAGAGTGCAGGAGAAGGTATCAGAAAAAGATGTCTGAGTGATGTGAGAGGAGGACAGAGGGGATTTTTTTTAATGACAATTTTCCCACCTGCAAACTATGAGATGATGGCCTTAGCAGAGAGTGTTAAGGAATAGAATGGAGGGAGGCTAAAGGAGAGATGAGAAGGTTGGTATGATAGCTATAGAGAATGGGATGGGGAATTGATTAGAAGGGAATAGAATGATTTATTAAATGTCTACTGTGCGCAGAACACTGTGTAAGTCACTGGGCAAGATACCCAGCTCAGATAAGACAAAGTTCTTTCTTTTATGGAACTCACAGAATAATAAGGTGATAAGATAAGAGCAAACAATATTCTACAATAAATGTGCCAGGAAAAGGAACATTTGTTGTAGTAGCTGGACTATTAGAAGCAACCACCAGCTTTGTCTTTCTTCTTCCAGGACTATCCAGAAGCTTCGTTAATCTTCCAGCCGATTTGGAAAGCCTGTACTAATATGTTTCTCTAGTTTCAGAAACATTCAGCAGGACCTTTGGCGCTCTGTAAGATAGACCTGTGCCCTGACGTGGGGAAGAGATGAATGACATAAAGTTGCTCTGATCTAGCTGGGAGCGGGGGTCAAGGGCCTCTTGGTTGGGACCAGTGACTCAGGCAAGGATGCAGAACTGTCCAAAGAGGCTCTGATGTGAGAGCGGACGGGGAGGAACAACAGAGTTCCCGATCCTGGATTTGAGGGAGAAACAAAGAAATGTTGGCCCGCCTGCGGACAAGGGGGAAAAAAACAATGATGTATACATTTGGATCACATGGAGGCAGTGCCAGTGGAAGGGGTTCAATGAAGCAAAGCTAAGCGGGCCCAGTAGGGAACCCTGTACTTAAGGACTAATAATTAAGCAATGAGGCACAAAGTCACAACAAGGAAGAGCAGACCTGGATTTTGTAAAGTTTTTTGTTGTTGTTGATACTGTGAGTCATGTGGATTGTACACGTCTGAGGAAGGAGCTTTTTGGGAACCCTGAACCTGGAGGTGACACTAATTCTGGAGTGATTATAGGTCTTCGGTGGTCGTATCACCCACTAAAAGGGAGAGCACTTTTCATTATCTGTGGACTTGGTATTCTTTAGTGTGGATTCTAAGCTTGTTCGATGTCCTACGTCTTGGTGGCTTTGACCGCCTGCAAGAACATACCTCTTTTTTTTATTTTATTTTATTTGCATAACATATGTGTGGGTAATTCCTCAACATTAACCCTTACAAAGCTTTCTGTTACAAATTTTTCCCCCCTACTCCCTACGCCTCCCCTAGATGGCAGGAAATCCACTACATGTTAATTATGTTAAAATACTTGACAAATCGAATATATGTATACATATTTCCACACTTATCTTGCTGTGCAAGAAAAATCTTATCTACACAAAAGATATATCAGATAAAGGAAACACAATGTAAGCAAACATCAATCAAGGAGTATGAGAATGTTATGTTGTGGTCCACATTTTGCATCCCTCTCTCTGGGTGTATATGGCTTTCTTCAGTGAACAATTGGAACTGGTTTGAAACATAAGAACATACCTCTTGATGAGAACCAGAAACAAATCAATTTAGTCAGTCAGCGGGCATCTATTAAGTGCTTACTGTGTGCTTTCTTCTCTCTATGTACTGGAAATATAAAGGAAGGCAAAAAGCCCGTCCTTGCCCTCCCAAGAAAGGGCTCATGTTCTAATGGAGGAGAATATGTGGAAAAGATTGTACTTACATCCTGGATAGCTCTGGGAAGGCCGTGAAGCCAGAGGAATGACTGAGAATTGGCCAAGATGGGAATGAACTCAGGGTCCAGAGCTTCAATATCAGGCTGTGCTTTACAAGTGCACTAGCATGGGGCAAAGAGCAAGTGGTGTGAGCTTTCTCCATGTCTAGCCTGAGAAAGAGGTGGCAGGGGAAAGAAAGGGGATTCAGAAGCAGAGCTTAGGAGGGAGATCCTGGCTCTTCTGCCTTCTGCTTGGGTAATAGTAGATCAATTACTTAGCCTTTCTGAGCCTGTTTCCTCATCTGTAGAAAAGAAAGGATTGGGCTAGGTGATCTCTACAGTCCCTTCCAGCTTTAAAATCTTTGACAACCCCCCCTCCCATTTTATAGGTGAGGAACTTCAGGCTCAGAGGAGGAATGATTTTCCTGAGATCAAGCAATTAGTAAAAGATATATCTATAGATATCTATATATAAATATATAGATATAAAGATATATATATATATATATACCTATTTCTATTTCTCTGTCTCTCTCTGTCTCTGTCTCTCTCTCATTATAGCTATCTCAGAGCTGGGATTTGAATCCAGATATTCAAACTCCATGTTGATGCATCTTTCTACTGTACCACACAATCCTTCTTCCAATGGGAGATTTAGAGCTCAAAGCTTATTATAGATTCCTGAGGGCTTGGAAACAGCCAGAGATAGTCTTTCCTTTCCCCCATCCCAGTGATCTCCTGAGGGCTGCAGGCTAGCACTGATCCAGGAGGATGCTGAATCCTTCTCTACCTCCCTTACCCCCTTAGGAACAAATATGGCTCCAAGCTGGAGGCAGCAGCCAGACTCACTGTGATTACTTCCTTTCTTTAGGACACAGCTGGGAGACAGGAAAACACTGATTTGGGAAAGGAGCTGAGCTGAACTGAGGAGCAGGTGCGAGCCTTCAGAACAGGCCTCTCCGTTTATGTGGCAAGAGAGAATGAGCTCAGTCCCATCCCCTTGAAACTTATGTGCTGAGTCAGGTGTCCTTCATTGGTCTGGTTTGCTTTAGGAGAACATGGGGGTTGTTGTTAAGCATTTCAAGGGCTCTCATTTGGTCCTTACAATAGATCTATGAGGCAGGACTGTGATTATTGCCATTTTACAGATGAAGAAATTGAGGCTGAGAAAGTTCAAATGACTTGCTATGGGCCACAATCAATTCAGTCAGGTCTTCCTGACTCCAAGTACAACATTCAGCCCGCCCCTCCTACCTAACTTCCAAAAGCATAGAAGCAGAAAGTCAAAAGACATCTCAGGAGCCATCGAGTCCAACCCAGATTTAAAAAGAATGCCTACTTTAACACCGTCAACCAGCCTTTTTCTGAAGACTTCTCCAGGCAGCGGAGTGCACCTCTTCTCCTGCCTCTCTGATCCCTGATACCTCTCTCACACCCTTCTGCTGCATCCTTATTCTCCTCCTGCCCTCTGAATGGCCCTCGTCCCCTTCTCTCATCCCCTTCTCTTGTCCCCTTTTCTCGTCCCCTTTTCTCGTCTCCTTCTCTCATCCCCCTACGTACTCACTCCCATGGATTCACAGATGCACTAACTTCCACATTCCTTTCTTTAATCCCAGTTTTTGCCCAAGACTCCAGTCCTTTCCTTCCATTTGCCTTCTTCATCTCGTGACCCGAATGCCCACTTGTGCCTCAAAATCATCATGTTCAAATTTGCTGCATGAGACAGTTGGGTTTGACCTCTGAGGCTCCTGCCAGCCTAAGTCACTGAAGCTCCCTGAGCTTAATTTTCCTCATCTGTAAAATGGGAAGTGGGAATAGGAACTGATGACCTTGGAGACCCCTTCTAATTCTTAACTTAGCATTCTATGAAACATGAACCCTCTATCTTTTTTAAAATATGTTTTATTGTTACTTCTTGTTTTTACATCCCCTACTTCTCCCAAGGAAGCTCACTGCCTTTCCTCTCCAAGAGAGATATCTCTTACAATGAAACAACTTTTCAAAAAAAGAGGAAAACAAACATGTCAAAACTAAGCGGCAAAAAAAAGTCTGACATTGCAGGTAGTGTTCCACACTCATGGTCCCCCACCTCTGCAAAGAAGAGACTCCTTCTTAATCTTATCCCTTCCCTTCCCCTCCCTATTTCTTCAGAGATATCACTATCTTTCCAGCTCCTTCCCTCTTTTCTGTTTCCCCCTCAGAATCTCATCGATGATTCATCCTTCTCCTTCACCTCCCACATAAAGTTAGCTGACAAATCCCATTAGTTTTTTCCCATCCATCACTTCTTTTCCACTGCCTCCTAATCCAGGCCCTCATTATCTTACCAGAACATCCTAATAGCCCCATAAATCGCCTTCCTGCCTCTGTCTTAGACCAATCACTTCTGCACACTGCCCAAACAATCTCTTTAATGGACCACCATGCTTGTGCTCACATTCAATGGCTCTCTATCACTTACCAGAAACAGGACAAACTTCTGAACCTGGCATTCAAAGCCCTTTACAGATGGACACTGATATAGCTTTCTAGTCATATCTTATAGTAGTCCCCTTCCTGTGTTAGGGGTCTCATTCATACTGAGCCACCCTCTCTTTCTCCTTCTCATCCTGTTCCACTTTATCTCTCTGACCTTGCTCACACTATCACCCACGCCTGAAATGTTTTGTCTTCATCTCATCCCTTTAATCAGAAATAACTTTGCTCTCCTTCAATTTCTCCCAGACTTTGACTTAGACTTCTTATACTTTTCCCATGTCCCCCTGTACTATAATCATCACTGAATATAGCTGCCTGATCCCTCTTAGACTGTAGGTTTCTTGAAGGCAGGTGATGGGCTATTTTTTCCCTTTTTATCCTTCAATTTCTCATAGACTTTGACTTAAACTTTTTATACTTATCCCATTCTCTTTTGCACTATAATCATTACTGAACATAACTTTCCGATCCCCGTTAGACTGTAGGCTTCCTGAAGGCAGGCGATGGGCTATTTTTTCCTTTTTTATCCTCCAATTTCTTACTTTGACTTGGACTTCTCATACTTATCCCATGTCCCCTTGTACTATAATCATTAGTGAAGGTAACTTTCCAATCCCCGTTAGAGTGTAGGCTTCCTGAAGGCAGGTGATGGGCTATTTTTTCCCTACAACACAAAGGTTAGAATCTTGCACATGGAGACATAAGGAATTAGAGACCCTGCTTTGATTGACTTAATATGATGACATCAATAGTGACGGTGTTGGGGAGGACGATAATGGTAAATAGAGAGGAAGTGATGACGGGAAGCTGGTGATGATGAGCTGGTGACCATGGTAGAAATGGGGATGCTGATGGCAACGATGCTGGTCTCGTGACGGTGATCGTCACAATGGCGATGAAAATGGTCCTGACTAATGTGCTGGTGTTGATAGCGATGCTGGTGATCGTGGTGATGACTTCCTTTCAGGCTCGATGTTTCCAGGTGGAAATCATTCAAGCCTGAATTAGCCTTGATTCATAGAAATGAGACACAGTGGAGGAGGAGGGAGGGCTGGTTCATCTAGATGAGCAATTGTTGGGGCTGACAGGAAGGAGGGAGAAGGAAAGCGAAGGAGACACGGATCGGCTTGATTATAGGCAGGTGCAGAGCCCAGGCAACGAGGAGCAGTTTTGCTGATGGCTCATCCTTTTTCCTCAACCCACCAACCCGAGCCAGTTAAGGCTGGAATAAACGAACCCCGGCTAATGTCAAGATGACTGTATTAATAGCAACTGAAAATTACAGTGTGCTTTGAAGTTTGCAAGGCACTTTTCAAATGTTATCTCATTTGAGTTCCAAAACAACCTGTGAGACATGGGTATTATGAATCCCATTTTACAGATGGAGAAACTGAGGTTCAGGGACACTCAGTCCCTTGCCTGTGGTCATATTGTCAGTATACAGCAGAATCAGGACTTGACCAGATTTTCCTGACTTCTAGTCCACAATAGTCTTCCCTACTGGGCTTACTGATGATAGTGTGGTGCCACGGACAAAGTAGGAGAGCAGGAGTTCTGAGAGCCAGGCAGTACCCACAGCTTCCTGAATGACCATGCAAGGAGGGGGCTAGATTAGCTGGCCCCTGAGATTTTCTCCAGATCTCTCCTTCTGGGTGTTATGCTCTCAAGGGTTCCTTTGGCTGCTTGATTGCTGGAGTGGAGGTGATGGGAACTCCCTTAGGGAAGATATGGCTCCCTCCTGGCTTTTGTGAGGGGGGAGAAGAGGGAGCATGCAGCTTCGATGCTGGAAGAGCATACAGGAGAACTGAGAAGGTCCCGGGAACTACAGTTCCATAGAGGAAGCCATCCCAGGAGGGAGGGGAGATGCTCAAGATCAAAGAAAAACAAGTTCAATGAGGAGTAAAGGGGAGGTACAGGAAGAATCACAAGGACTTCATGGACCAGGCTGGGTTTGGAAGAGCAGCAGAAGTGAGGAATAATAAAGGATGCTTGCCCGGGTGAGGAGGGCTAATACCCTGAGAGGGGCAGCTCGGGGCACCAGAGCACACAGAGCTCTGGGCTAGGAATCTGCAAGACTCATCTTCCCCTTCCTCGCTGGGGGACCCTGGGCGGTTACTTCACCCTGCTTGCCTCAGTTTCCTCATCTGTCAAATGACCCAGAGAAGGAAATGGCAAACCATTCCAGTTATCTTGGCCAAGAAAACTCCAAATGGGGTCATGAAGAATCAGTCATGATTGAAACAATTGAACAACAACAGTTCTGAATGAACTAGGGGGGGAAGGAGACAAGCATTTATTAAGCACCTACTATATGTCAGACACTTTACAAATATTATCTCATTTGAGAACCCTGAGAGGTAAATGTTGATATTTTCTCCATTTTACAGATGAGGAAATTGAGGCAAACAGGATTAAGTCACTCGGCTAATAAGTATCTGGGGCTGAATTTGAACTCCAGGCCCAGCACTCTATCCACGGCAGCTGCAGCTGGTAAGGATTATTGGGGAGATGAGTGCAGAGTCATAGAAGACTTAACAGTGCTGCTAGGACAGGGCAATGATGGGGAGGAGGTAACCAGCCATTTTGGTGCCCAGGACAAAACTCTCACTAAAACACCCACTAATTAGGAGCCTGCTCTGGACCAGGCGCTCTTCTGAGGAATGGGGACAAAAATACAATGAATGAAACAATTCCTCCTCCCATCTCCCTTAGGGAGTAGACTCCATGTACCCAGATAAATCTGTATAAGTAGATACAACAGTAGCTATTGTCAAGGGTCAGGCTAAGCTTTTGCCAGGGGATGAACTCCGAGGGACGTGAGGGATTCAGTGATGGGGCGGGCTCAGCATTGATGGGCAGAGGCAGAGTAGGGAGGGACCGGCCATTCGAGCAATCTGAGCTCTTCAATGGGAACTCCAGCAGTGACTGGAAGGAGAGGCCGGAGCCGGGCATGAATGTCCAACAATCTGACTGAGAAGGAGCCTTAGGAGCAGGGGAGCAAAGTGGTTGGGGACAGATCATCTTGGCAGCCGTGTGCAGAATGGATTGGAGGCAGGGAGACCGAGCCGGAGGCCGTTGCACCAAGCCAAAGGAAAAAGGAGTTCCAACATACCTCTCCTTTCTCAGCAGAGAAACAGGGGACAGTGTATGGAACACTGCAGACATGAGGGCTTTTTGTTTGTTACAAGGGAGGGTTCCGTTTTGTTGCCCAGAAAGTATATTCAGAATTGCCTATAACATTTTGAGGGGAAAAGGATCTTACTAAATTTCTTTTTTTATTTGTTTGTTAATTCATTTAATTACTTATTTTGATTTAGAGAGGCGATCGGGGTTAGGGGACTTGACCAAGGTTACACAGCTAGCAAGTGTCAGGGGCCTACAGCTGAATTTGAACTCGGGCCATCCTGGCTCCAGGGCTAATGCTCTAAGTTGCCCCAGTAAATTTTATTCTAAAGAGAAGGACATGTCCACCATCTCCTTTGTTTTCTGGACAGAGCTGTTAGTCTGGTAGACAGGGAATTGTTAGAGAGAGAGTCGGCTAGATTTTCATGAAATGTTTCTCCTCGGCTTCTTGGGGGAAAGACTGGACTGGGCGGACATTGAGAACCGGTGGCCGGACTCCGAGAGCAGCTGTTAAGTACCCAGGGCCGCTTTGGAAGGAGGTCTGCCACAGGCTTCTGTGCTCGGCCCCAAGCTCGGCCTAAGCACTTTTTTACTGAGAAGAGTGTCCAGAGGAGGGTGTCCAGCATGGCAAAGGGCCTGGAAGTCCTCGGCATCTAGGGAGGAGTAAAGAAACTAGGAATAATTAGCCGGAAGCAAAGCAGACTCTGGAGCAGGGCGGGGGCTTTCAAGTGTCTGAGGGGCTATCGTAGGAAAGGCCTCCTTGGGCCTCGGAGGACAAGCGACGGGTCAGCTTGACCTCAGGAAAAACTCCCTCCAAGCAGAGGAGCCATCCCAGTGGGAGGCAGAAGGCTCCTCCTCCCCAGAGGCCGGATGGCACTTGATCGGGACAGATGTAGACTCGTATGTGAGTCTGGGTTAGACCAACCACCCCCTGGTAGCCCTCCCAAGGGGGGGGGTTCTGGGATGTCCCTTTCCTTCTAGGCCTCCACTCTCCTCCTGGGTCCCCAAGTCACTCTTCCTCCATAATGAGAGGATTGGACTGGATTGTGCTTTCCAGCTCTCAATCTATGAGTCAGTAAGGGCCTTTCTGGGCGCCATGGTGACCAGCCTGTCGATGTCCACTCCGCTTCTCTTCTCAGTTTGATCTAACGCAGGAAAGGAAAATCAATGTGTCCTCCCATGTGCCCACCGAGCAAAGCCCAATCGGCTGAGCAGAAAACGAGCTCACCTTGTAATAAACCCTAGTCAGCAAGCTTGGACCCTGCGTGGTATTAAAATGCTAATTCCCTGCCCGGTTCTCCTGCTCCGAGGGGCTCCGGCTCATGAGCTGTCTGGGAAGGAAGGACGCTTAATGGGGACCTTTGTAAAATGATCGCCGCCCGGTTGTGATTCCTTCATTAAGCTCCTCCTCCTATTTCCCATCCCGCCTCGGAACCTGCAGCTGACATGGGGCCTTTATTCCAATCTCACAGAGAACGGCTTAAATAATTTATCTGGACAATATTACAGAGGTTTCTCTCTGCTCCTGGTTGGAAACAGATGAATAATGCAGCCTCCTGAAAGACCCAAAGGGAGAAACGATTGGGGGCTCATCCCGGGACGATCCGGAGCCGGCGAAACGATTGGGGGCTCATCCCGGGACGGTCCGGAGCCAGTCTCCTTCTTACAGCTGTGAACTGGATGATCTCAAGCTCCTCTCAAGGTTGAACAAGTAAGTTCTCCTCCACAGGCACCCTATTGCACAGAGCACCAGGCCTGGAGTCAGGAACACTCATCTTTGAGAGTTCAAACCCAGCCTCAGACACTTCACGCCTCAGTTTCCTCATCTGTAAAATGAGGTAGAGAAGGAAATGGACAACCCATATCTTTGCCCCCCAAAAAACCTAAATGGAGTCACAAAAAGTTGGAAATGACAGAAACGACCGAACTCAGACTTCCGTTTCTTCAGCCATCTATAAAGGTGGGACTAGATGGTCTTGAACGTTCCTTTCTAGGTCTAAATCTAGGAGCTTAGGCTCCCTGTCTGGCTTCCCTTTTCCGGAGCACATTCTCATCTTTCCTTTCCCTGGGTCCTGGGATCTCTGGGCTCAAGACTGCCAGGGGGACCTCTCAGATCACCCAAGCCTCTCCTGGGCAGGAGAGGAGGGGCATGATTATTCCCAGCTTCCATGTGAGGAAACAACAACTCTCCCGCAGTCACAGAGTCAGGGCTCCCTCCTCCAATCCAGGCTCCACACAATGGACAAATGGAGATCCTTACAGCCGAGCTCTGGCCGCATCACTCCCTCACTCAATAAACTTCGGTGGCTCCCTAGGGCCTCACTGCAGACACCCCTACCTGGGTGTAAAGCCCTTCCCAACATCCCCACCTTCTCTCTCCAAGTTCATTATAGAATTCCCCGATTTCCTGGACTTGACAGTCAGCCAGATCAGCATATTGGCCGTTTCCTTCCATTCTGCCCCCCCCCATGCTGACAGTGCTGACTGATCTCCCCTTTTCCTACAGCTCCTCCAAGAGCCTTCCCCTCCCCCCGTTCCCCAGCTGAGAGCCCCTTTTCCCCATCACTGGAGATTGAGTTTTCTGATCTATGACCACTGCACTGCACTGCCCCATCATTCAAGGAAGGGGGCAAGAGGGATAATAAATGCAAAGTGCCCTCAGCTGGAAGTGGGGAACAATAATCACCTACCTTCCAGGACTGGTGGGAAGATCAAATGAGATAATAATTGCATGAATCATTGCTGGTTATTGTGTTAATAATAATAGCCCATGGGGCAGCTAGGTGGCGCAGTGGGTAGAGCCCCAGCCCTGAAGTCAGGAGGACCTGAGTTCAAATCTGGTCTCAGACACTTAACACTTCCTAGCTGTGTGACCCTGGGCAAGTCACTTAACCCCAACTGCCTCAGGGAAAATAAATAAATAATAGCACAGTGTCTGGCACGTGAGTGCGATGTAAATGTGAGTTATTATTATTATTACCAAAGACCCAGATGTGGGAGGTGGGGCCTGTATGGGCATGGGCGGAGTCTAAGCCCCTTCGGAGCAAGGATTTTCCCATTTTTGTGTCTTTTTCCTTAGCCCCCAGTGCTTGGCTCAGAGGAGCTCTACAGAAAGAATGAAATTAATTAATTGATGGATTGATTGAAAGCAAGTCTCAGACTGTCGGGCCTGAAGGATGCTTTGGAGTTTCCCAGGTCCTCCTCCACCTTCCGACCAAATTGGAAAAAGAGCCAAGGAGGGCCCGAGGGTACCCGGTGAGGCAATGGCTCAGCCAGAGGCCTGCTCTTCGTCCCTCTGCTTCTGAAGAAAATTAACGGAGAGACACGGAGAGAGAGCGGAAAAGAGGCTGGATTTGGGTTTCAGAGTCAGCCCCGCTTCCTCCTGGCTCCGGGAGCCTGGGCAAGTTAGCTACATTTCCTCCTTTGGAAGGTCCCGTCCCATTCTAAGGCCGGGGGCCCCTAAATCAGGGCTACAGAGGCCACTTGTGAGGCTGGGAAGACTTCCCCATCCAGGGGCCCGTGCTCAAGAGCCACAGCTCGGGTCTTTTGGCTAAAGAGCTGAAGAAAAAGCCAAGGCCTGCTGGTTCTGGGAGGGTCCTGGCAGCCAGCACTGCTCCCCGGACAGGGGCATCGAGCCAGTAGGAGGTGGTATCGCAGTGCCCCTCAAACATATCCCTAAGCCACGGTAACCCTGATGGCTGATGGGGGCTGCTCTCGGTGCCCATGCTAGGACTCAGGCTTGGGGAGAGGGGAGAACTACCTTTCCGGGCCCAAGCCTTATGTGGAAGGATGGAGGAAAGCTCCCGGGGAGGGCTTGGATTCCTGGGGAGGGCTTGGGCTCCTGGGAGGGCTCGGGGCTGGAGCTGTGACCTTTAAGCCTCCTCCTCCCTCTCCTCTCCATCTCTCCCCCTCACCCTGCTCCTCTTCTCTTCCTCCCCCCACACCTCTGACACGGATTACACGGCGCCTCCTCATCGAGGGCCGACAACACTGTAATTACGGCACGTCTGTGAATGGCACATGGAGGCACAGCTTCCGAAGGGGGCGGGAGGGGTGTCCATCTGCTGCCCCCCCTGCTCTGTTCTCCTCCCCCTTCTTTCTCTCCTCCTCTGGGGCCCGTAGCTCCAAGGAGAGACCAGGGCGAAGCAGTGAGGAGAGCCTCCCGTCCCTGGGGCCTCCCTTAAGTCATTCATTACACGTCCCTACTCTTAGAGCTGGAAGCCATCAGTGCATCTTACAGATGGGGAAACCGAGGCTCAGGGCAGATAAAGAGATTGGTCCGAGTCACAGACAAAGTCCTAGAGCGCAATTATCTCATTTTACAGATGGGGAAACCGAGGCTCAGGAGGGGAAAGGACTGTTCCAAGGTCACACAGGTAGCCTCTGAGGTGGGATGGGAGCCCTGGACTCTCGTGCCCCCACGAGGCCACAGGAGAGGTCAAACCAAGATATTGAGCCAACCTCCCTGAAGGCCGTATGCTCACAGCCCCCCAAACTCGGGCAGTCTGCGATCAGTCTCTGGACATCTCAGGGCCCCGGGATTTCAGCAGCACACTTTAGCTGCTCGGGACCCGCCAGTCCCCCCGGCAGGTTCAGCCACTCGGAATCCTCCTGCTGAAGGAGACTTCTTTAGTTGGATGCAAGGACTCCGTTACTTTCCCCATTCGTTGCTCTCTATCCCGGCAGTTGGAGGGATGGGATTTCCACGGGGCACGGGCAACTCACTCCCCAGCAGAGAGCTTGAGCTCCTGGATGTCCGTCCCCGCTTCGAAGCGCTTTGGGTTCACCCTCCTACAACCAGAGCCCGCGAGCCCCCACCAGCGCGCTGACTCTTCAATAGTCAGCCAGAGCACTCAATGCGCTCCAAGCAGAGACAGTTACTGGAATACCCGATAAAGAACGTTCCCCTCCATAAACTTAGAAATCTCTCTCCTATCCACTCACTCACTGGGCCGAGAAAGGCTCTCGTCCGTGACCAGAAGCGGGGCCGTGGTTTCTCCCAGTCGCAGCCGTTTTTCTGATCCGCTCCTAACAATCGACGTCCCGCCAAGTCTGGCACCCCGTAATGGTGCCCGGTAGGTTGGGGTACTTCAGACCTCCGGAGCCCTGCTCTGCACACGGGCCCCCTGAGCTCTTACCTCCCACCTCTGTTCCCTTCCTTGCTCCAGTTCATGCTGGGTATGGTTCCGGAGGATGCAGCAAAAACCATTCAGGATAATTCCAGGCAGAGGCTGATGCTGGTGCCGGAGATGGCCCGACAAAGGAAGGGGAAGATTCAGGCTGAAGAAAAGAAGATTATCAGAGGACCCCAGATTAAAGCTGGAAGAAACCTCAGGGGCTAATCTAGGCTAATCCCCCTCCACCCTCAGCAGAAGAAGAGACTGGAGCTCAGGGGAGGCCAGTGACTTGGCCAGCATCACACCGAATGGGGACGGCCGTTGTCTCCATTATTTGCCGATGTCACCGAGTCGCTCCTCTTTGCCGCTGGCACTCATGGCATTGCCACTGGCTTTGCCCACACGCCGAGCTCTGGGTCTGCTCTAAAAGGCCCGAGTCCTCCCCCGAGTGCTCTCTTTGCTTGTGGGCCTGGAAGCACGAGGTGGAGATGTCCAGATTCTAGTTCTCCCCAAACTGGCGTCGCTGCAGGAGCCCCAAGACCCAGAGACCCCATTTCTCTTCCAGGGGAACGCCTGCTTCTGCACTCGCCTCTGGGCCCCCCCTCTCCCAGCCCGAGTCCCAGCTCTCCCTTGTCTCCCATGTCCTCAGTGAGCTCAAGCCGTGGGCCATGTTCTCTCATCTCCACTCCCGTTCTTCTTATTAATCCGATCCAGCCTCTCTTCCCACGCTCGCTCACCCAGAAGCCTTTGCAGGACAGCGTGGCTCACAGAACCAAGGGGGACGCTTAGCACTTTCAATATGGCGCCTCAGGCAGGCAGCTGGCTGTCCCCGTCCCCTCCCCTGCTCAGGGGGTTCCTTCTCGGGGGACCCAGGGAAATAGGCTTGTCCTGCCTCGGGGGGGCAGGGAGGCGCAGTGGGTGGGGGGCTGCCCTTCGGCCCAGGAGGGTCCCAGCCTGTCTCTGAAAGGTAACTCTGAGACTAAGGGCACGAGTCGCAGGAAAGCTGCCCGCCTTTATTAGCAGGTGGACTTTATCTGGCTGGGAGTCACAGCTTAGTCCTCCCGTCCCAGAGGGGCAGAACGGAGGGTCGTGGCGGGGAGTCACTGACTGAGGCTGCCCCAAAGCAGGCTGGGCGTCCTGCCCCATCAGCGGGGTCAGAGGGCTAGGCCGGGGTGCAGACCGTCTGCCCTGCTCTGCAGAGAGGTCCCCGGGGGCCCGAAACCCCCCATGAGCTGGCAGGAGACGTGGCTGGGCCCGGAGTCAGAGGACCTGGCCTCAGATCTGGGCCCTGGGCCCGGCCGCCGCCATTCCTGTAGCACTTCGGGGTTAACAAAGACGTGATGTCACTGGCGTCCAGCCCAGTGAGGCGGGCCCTGCCCCGGCCACAGCACCATCTTACAGACGAGGAAACTGAGGCTCGGAGCCTCGCTTGGCCCAGCATCCCACCTTCTGGGCCGCGCCGCCTTTTCACACACAGATGTGGGACCTTCGTCCCTCATTTCTCACATATGTACAAGGATAATTCAGCGTTCACCCTTACAAACCTTGGGTTCTGAGCCCCCTTCCCTCCCCTAGACCCAAGCGGCCCAATACAGATTAAACCTGTATTCTTCCAGACCGAGTTCCCCCATTCCCAGATAGAAAAGGAGAACAGAAGGAGAGGGAAACGAAATGCCAGCGAACAGCCGTAAAAGAGGTGAAACGCTGGGGGGGGGGGGTGATCCCCGCCGGCCCCGTGGTGCTCCCGGCTGCACACGGTCCTCTCCCTCACCGGGCCTTGGGATCGTCTCATCACCATGTGGGGAAACACGGTCCCCGTGGTTGTGGGCCGGGCCCCTGGGACCAGCAAAGGCCCCGGCGCTCCTGGGCCGTCGTTGGCGGCAGCGTCTCGCTGACTGCCCCCTCCCCTCGCCCCCTTCCTGACTGGTGGGAGTGCGAGGGCAGCCCCCCATCCCTGCCCGGTCCCAGGATGCCCTGTGGTGCCCAGCGGGCAGGGGGCAAGGCCGGCCCTCACGTGCTGGCACATGGCAGCTCCTAACCGGGTCTCCTCCCCAGCGCCTTCTCACTGTTCTCGGCTGCGGGATACCCGGAGGAAGCAAGCGTACAGCGTCTCCCGGCAGGCTGGCATCTCTGCTCATCAAATATTGAAGTCCGCGGGAGCCTCGTGTGCAATATTAATGTGCTGGCAGACGTGGGCTGCGGCAGGCTGCCGGGCACCCGTAGCAAATGCCAGGACATGGGGCGCTGCCTTTGAGCCCCCCGGCCACGCCGAGCAGGGACCCCACTGAGGGTCAGGGGGCACACGGGGGCACCTTCCATCCCGGGTCACTGCTGGAACAAAGTTCTCTGCCCAGGCCGAGCCCAGAGCAGATGAAAGGGATCCGAGGCTGGGAAGTGGCGAGAAGGGGAAGCAAGCAGAGGGAGAAGCCAGGTTTGATGTACAAAGGCGGCCGCCTGAAGTCTGACCGTGCCAGAGGGCAGCCCGGCCCCATGGGTGCTGCAGAAGAATCCAGAAGGCTGGGGGTGCAGCCCAGGGGGCACCGGGGAGGGCAGGGGGCACCGAGGAGGGCAGGGGGGCACCGGGGAGGGCAGGGGGGCACTGGGAAGGGTGGGGGGCACCAGGGAGGGCAGGGGGCACTGAGGAGGGCAGGGGGCACTGAAGATGGCGGGGGGGCACCAGGGAGGGCAGGGGGCACTGAGGAGGACAAGGGGCACTGAGGATGGCAGGAGGCACCAGGGAGGGCAGGGGGCACTGAGGAGGGCAGGGGGCACCGGGGAGGGCAGCCCATTGATCTGCCTGCAGCTCTGAGGCCCAGAAGCCGCCAGCAGCTTCCCAGAGCAGGGAGAAGGCTCCTGGCCAGCCGATCATGGGCAGACCTCCCGGGCAGCTGCTCCTGGGCCGGCACAGGGGTCACAGCCGCTGGTGAGTGACCCCTGGGGACCAGTCCTGGGCTGGGGGAGTGGGAGAGGGCTGAGCCCTGGGGACCACACTTCCTGCAGTCCGTGTCCGGGGGGACCTGAGCAGTGCCCTTTCACCTTGGAGGCTCCGCTTTCCAATTCTGTAAAATGGGCACATCGCACCCAAGAGAGACCCTCAGAGCCCCGACATGCCCTGCTCTCTGAGGTCCCCAGCACCTCCCCCTGCCCCCAACGTTTTGGCGCTGACATTTCATGTTCTAAGCACACACCCTCCAGCTCTGACACCTTATGTTCTAAGGTCCCTCCCAACCCTGACCTTCTACGTTCCAAGTGCCCCCAGCTCTGACATCCCCTGACCTTCTATGTTCTAAGCCCCCCAACCCTGACATTTCCTTTTCTAAGGTTCTCCCAGCTCTGACATCCCCTGTTCTAGGTCCCTCCTATCTCTGATGTTCTACGTTCTAAGTGCCCCCAGCTCTGGCACTCCCTGTTCTAAGCTCCCTCTCCTTCTAAGGTTCCCCGCAGCTCCGGCATTCTCCATTCTAGAGTCCTTCTGAGCAAAAGCAGAACCAGGAAATCCCTCACTTGGGACAAATGCCTCTGAAGGGTGGCGTCCGCCCTGGGACAAGGCCCCGGCCCCGAGCACACCCCTGGGGGACAGAGATGACGTGCCAGCCTCCTTGGACAGAGCCCGGGCCACCCAGCCTGGCAAAGACTCAGCAGGGAGGCAGAATGAAGCGGCTGAGGACACGGCCGGAGCTCCCCTCCTCCCCTCCTGGGTCCTCCGTGTTCTGGTTTGCCTGTGAATGTCAGGGGCAGGTTCCACTTCAGCCTCCGTTCTTGGCCGGCCTCCTGGCCTCCTCCTGCTGCCCTTTGACCCCTAGGAGGGTGTCCCTAGGACCCCAGAGATTATGACCCCCCCCAGCAGGACCATTTGGCCCTCCCCAGGGTCCCAGCAATGGAAGGCAGAGCCGAAGCTCCCTGTCCTCCTTCCCCTTCCCACTTGACTCCTATTCAAGGCAACCCCGGGAGGCCGAAGGCGATCGGCGCGGGCTCGGCGGCCCAGTTCTCTCGGCGGCCCAGTTCTCTCGGAGCCGGCCTGGTTTCTTTGGGGCCGCTCCAGCGGGAGGTAACCTCAGAGAGGCCCCGCGGGATGGGACCCACACTGCGCCCAGCGCAGCTTGCACACAATGGCGGGAGCCCCCACGGGGGCCAGCTCTGGCCTTGCCCCAGAAATGCGCTGAATGGCGGGGCCGGGGCCATCTCTTCTCAGACTCTGCGGCCCCCCGGGAGGGCTGAGCCACTCGGAAGGGCCCCGGCTCATCTGCATTCACTACTGAGAAGGGGGTGTCCGCTGCCCCTGCCACCCCCCACTGACCCCCACTGACCTCACGGCCCCCTGCCACCCCTCAACACCCCCCAACACCCCCTGCTCTCCCCCACTGCCCCTCACTGCCCTCATCATACTGCAGGCTCTTGTGGACTTTAGGTTAAAAGGCCAAGGTCGCCCTCCCTCCCCAGGCCATCTCCTTCGTCCTGATCTACACCCGGCCACGGGACCCAGGCGTCCCCGGAGAAGGGAGGCCGGTGACCTTGCCCGGCCCTGCCTCGCTTCAGGGCAATTTGCCTGATGCCACTTAGGGAAGGAAGGACAGACAGACTGGGAGAGAAGAGCCCAGCCCCCATCTCTGACCGGGAGCCAAGTGTCTCCCCCTCCTGGAAGCCGCCCCTTTCATGGGCGCCTCCCTGCCTGATCTGCGTGATCCTGCGCCGCCCGTGACACGTTTCCTTCTCTGGGCACCCACTGTTCCTCTGCCCCCTCCCCAGCACGTTCCCACCTCCAGCTTTGACAGAATGACCAGTGGGCGTAAGGGAGGGAAAATCCCCCTTTTCTGCTCTCCCGTGTAAAGGCAGCGTTCGTTTTATTGGGTATCAGCTAAGTTCAGAATTTAGAGGGGGAACGTGCCAGCTCTCGGAAGGCAGCCAAAGCAAAGCGACAAAGACAGCCCGTTCCGGGTCTGTCTTGGGCACCTAGAACGGGGCCTGGCCCATGGGAGAACCTCAGTCGAGGAGCCCCAGATTCGATTCCCCCTTTGGGTCTCTTCATGGCTGTCGCTGTCGGTTTGTGGGCGCCCACTCATGGTTACGGGAGTTTTTACACACCCACCTATGGTCCCACACCTGACTTACTTCATGCCCCCATTTTACAGATGTGGAGACTGTTCTTTGTTGAGAGAAGGATCCAGGAGCTCTGCCAAGAAGGCCCCAAGATGCAGCTGAAAGGAGGGAACAGCCACAAGGGGACCGGGGCTAGATGGGGGGGGCTTAAAGAAGACTCGTTTTAAAGCAGTTTGTTCCAAAACCAACCCAGCAACGGCCGCCATTTCCCGGCTGCATTCAGAGTTTCTCACAACCACCCTATGTGGGCGACTGCAAACAGGGCTTTTTCCTTCCCATTTTACAGATGGAGAAACGGAGGCTTGAGAAGGGCTCCCTAAAGTTCCACAGTCAGGGTGAGGGCCAGCCTTCATCTTGGGCCTTCTCAGCCACCCACGAGCGGGTGCTTGGGGCCTCCTCAGGACACCTGAAGGACATGCTGACCTTCAAAGTCGCCATCCTACAAAGAGTGGGGAAGATGTCCCCGCCGGTGTCCTGAGGAGACACTGGAACACAACGTGACATGGGGGGAGGGGCTTGGGGGGCCGAGCCGGCGCTGATCGGGGCAGGTGCTGACTGCTCCTTGAGGGCCGTCCTTTGAAAAGTCCAAATGTGGCTCTGGAAGCCGTCCAGTCCCCACAGAACAAAGGGCCGTGATTGGGCTGCAGGGCTCGCAGCCCCTTCCGTATGCTTGGCCAAAATAAGGTGCCTTTGTGCGGCTTCCACAAAGGAAAGTGTGGCTGGCAGCGGTGACGTGGGGGCAGAGGGCCAGGAAGGAAGGGCGGGCGAGGAGGAGCCAGGGTGGGCTCCGGCTGTGTCCAGTCTCCAAAGAAGGCCAGGCCCCTACTGAGCCCAGCGGCTCCCAGTCACCTCTAGGGCCAAATACAAAGCCCTCTGTGGGGCATCTAAAGCTCTTCACCCAGAGACTTTCACCTGCCTTTCCAAACTAATTGCACATTCATCCTTCAGGCTGGAGTGATTAAGCACCTACTGTGTGCCATTTTACTAGGGTATACAGCATCTCCACAGACAAGAATATTCGACCTTATCAAGATAATTACACATCCATCCTTAAATCTGGAGTGATTAAGCCCCTACTGTGTACCAGACATTTTACTAGGGCCACACAGCATCTCCACAGACAAGAACATTCAACCTTTCCAAGATAATTATACATTCATCCTTCAGGCTGGAGTGATTAAGCCCCTACTGTGTGCCAGACATTTTACTAGAGGTATACAGCATCTCCACAGACAAGAACATTTAATCTTTCCAAGCTAATCACACATTTATCCTTTAGTCTGGAATGATTAAGCCCCTACTATGTGCCAGACATTTTACTAGGTATACACAGCATCTCACAGACAAGAACATTCTACCTTTCCAAGATAATCACACATTCATCTTTCAATCTGGGATGATTAAGCCCCTACTGTGTGCCAGACATTTTACTAGGGGTACCCAGCATCTACATAAACTTCAATCTTTCCAAGATAATTACACATTCATCCTTCAGTCTGGAATGATTAAGCACCTACTGTGTGCCAGCCATTTTACTAGGTATCCAGCATCTCCACAGACAAGAACATCTAGAACAGGGAATGCCCATCACCTATGTGTCCATGGGGGTGGGGGGTACGTGGGACGGGGTCCTCTTGGGGCAGCTAGGAAAGCTTTCGGCTCTGGGTGGGCATCTTTTCAGGCCTTTCCTGAGGAGACTGCAGGGCAATTTTCACTGCTGAAAGTTTCTGGTCCCGCAGCAGCCAATACTCGGATCAATAAAAAGAAAATGACTATAAATTTCAGCTTTCTGGAGCTCTCCTTGTGGTACTTGCTCTTGTTCATGTCAAGCAGCTGGGAGAGAAAGAGGAATGATTCCTCCTCCTCCTCCTCCTCTCACTCCCTTAGGGTGGGCTTCTGTCCAAAGCCCAAAGGACCCTGGGAAGGGCTCCCCCTACCCCAGAGCTTCAACAGGAACACTTCAGCCGCACATAGTAGGGCTTGAGTTTTGCCCTCTCTGGGGAGGTCCTTCAAGGCACACGTCACCTTTGGGTGGGACAGAGCTAATAACCAAACCTAGCAATAAAAGATGCTTCAAAGGTCACCAGGTTCAACCCTCTCTGACAGTTGGTGAAGCCGAGTCCCAGAGAGGAAAAGTGTGACTTTCCCGTTGTCCTATAGGAAGTGGTAGGTCTCGAACTCAGATCTCCTGACCGCTTGCTCCTCCGGGGTTCTTCCAACTAAAACCTAACGCTGTGGGCAAGCTTATTATCCCTATTATACGGGTGGCAGGGCCAGGAGAGGCGGAATAGGAAAAGGAGAAAACCCCCGACCTATTGCAAAGCAGTTCTCTGAGAGTGGGGGGCTCTGGGGATGAGGGGTGAGTTCTCCATCACTGGAGGGCTTCGAGCAGAGCTCGGCTGGCCACGCTGCAGAGATCTGGGAGAGGAGATTCCCAGCCAGGGAGGATTTGGGCTAGGGGAGATCAGAGCCCCTACTACCAGCTTTCAAATGAAGGGGGGTGACTGAGCTTCCTTGGGGACCCAGAGCAGCCACGGGCGGCAGTCCTGAGCAGGGCAGCGGTTTCTCTCCGGGGCTGCAGGTAAAATCAGGGGGGTCTTCCCACCAAACACATGCTGGCTTTTCCCACCTCCAGGCCTTTGCTTACTCAGTCCTCCTGGTTAAGGCCTGGAATGCCTTCCCTCACCAGCTTTCCTGGGTAAACGTCAGCCTTTAAGGGCCGGCTCTGGGAAGCCCCCCCTAATCTCCCCAGTCAAAGTGCCCCTCCTCTCTCAGACCTTAGGTACTGGAGTCTCTAATGGGCCCACAGCTTTAGGGATCGCGGAGCCTCCACCCCCAGCCTCCTTCTCTGCAGACCTGATACGGACCAGCTTGAGGCTGGTTACCCCAGAGCTAGGCAGGAATAACCGTGTCCCGTATGTTCCCAGCTCCGCGCCTTTGCTCCCGAAACTTGCTAGGCCTGAAGTGTCCCACTGCTCCCTCCTCTCCCCATTGAAATGCTGCCAGAACTCCAGGGTCTGATCCAGTACCGCCACCTCTGGGGAGCCCTCCCTGCTGCTGCGAGCCGGAAGCGGGTCCCCTCGTCACCCCCCTTAGCTCTATTCGGCGGTTATGGATTTATCCGATTCCAGTTTGTATGAATGACGCCCCGACCTTGTACGGCTGAGCCCTGGAGGCAGGGACTCAGGGGATCTGCGGGTGACACAGGTCTGGGAGGAAGAGCTAATGGGGGGAGAGAGAAGGGATCCCCAAAACGGGCCAGAGCATCGGGCTGAAATGCAAAAGATGAAATTTAAAAAGCCAAAGGAGAGCCTTGAAATTGGGTTAAAAAGCCGGAGGAGCTCGCCTCTGACAGCCTTTTCATCATGAGATTCATGGGCTTGGGGAGCCAAGGCCTGAGCAGGAATCCTCCCTAGAACCAACCTGGTGAGCCGTGGGCCAGCCCCCATTCCCACGCTTCTCCAGCAGACCCATAATCCCCCCAGAGCATCCCCAGCGAGTCGCGGTACAGCCCCTACCCTTTGTACTTCCCCAGGAGGCCCCCAGAGCATCCCAGGTGAACATTGGTCCAGCTCCCAGGCCCTGAACTTCTCCAGGAGGCCCATGATTCCCTGTAGAACACCTCTGGTGAGCAATGGTCCAGACCCCAACCCTCACACTTTTCTAAGAGGTCCATAATCAGCTCTAGAGCATCCCCCGTGAGTCATGGTCCAGGCCCTACCCCTTTCACTTCCCAGGAGACCCATAACCCCCCCAGAACACCCCGGATGAGCAGTGGTCTAGTACCCCCCACCCCCACTTTTCTCCAGGAGGCCCTTATCACTTTAGGTGACAGCTCAGTACAGCAGGTGTGGGGGGGGGGTTCCAGCACATGAGGCAGCCCGGGGGCTCGGAGAAGGCCCGGTTCTGGGGCTGCTCCCAGTGAGATATGGCCTGCTTGAGGACTGGGCGGGCTGGTCCTCCCTGGATAATGAGCATCCTTGTGTTGGGCTGAATGGGACCCAATCAGCGCCGGCAGCAGCAGGAGATGCTGAGTGAATGGCGGCCGCCTTCCTCTCCCTTCCAAAGGCACGGATTTTCATATTGCAATTAAGCAGCCCGGTGGGCTGATTGCGCCTGCCCGCTGCTGACGGCAGAGAAAGGGAACAAAGCCCGCGTCCTTGACACCAGCCAGAAGTTACTGCAGCACACGCCGAGAAAGCATATGGAACCCAGAGGGCCTGGGGGAGGAACGGGGCTGGGAACATAGAACTGGAACGGAACACAGAAACCCCAGATTCAGAGGCTGGGAGAGCTTAGAACAGGGGGTGTTAGAGCTGGAGGAGCTTAGAACAGGGGATGTCGGAGCTGGGAGGGAGCTTAGAACAGGGGGTGTCAGGACTGGGAGGGACCTAGAACAAGGGGTGTCAAAGGTAGAGGGGGCTTAGAACAGGGGGTGTCAGGAATCAATCTTGGGGATAATTAATCTAAGCCCTTCATTTTATCATATACCCCAAAGGAGGGCCCTCGGGGCAGATTTGAGGTCCCATGGTCCCGCCTCCCATCCCCAGCTTCTGCCCACAGCCTTGGGAACTGGCCGGCACTTGCCCAAACAGTCTTAACAGGGTCCGTCTTTCTCCTCCCTGTATTTCGAGACTGTCAGAGAGCAGGAATTGAGCCAGCCCCCCACGGCCTCGCCCCAATCCTGGGGACCGACCATCACCACATGGGGTCCCTCCAGTACCAGGGAGACCTAGAGTCGCGGTGGCCACATGTATCCACATTTCTTTAGCATGAATAAAACCGCAGGGCTGGTCGGAACTTTGGAATATGGAACGCAAGAACAACAGGCTGGAATGGACCGTGGAACGCAGAACGCTGAAGAACCTTTGAGAGGAGAACACCAGCTGGGCCCGGCCTGGCCCTTTTCTGGCTCCCTCAGGCAGCCGGCCTGGTAAAACCCTTTTCCAAAGAGTATTTGTAAATGCGCCAAATAAAATCTATCAAAATAAAAAACAAGGCCCATCAATATAACCAAGCATCCCCAAGCAGGATTGTCTAGGGGCCCCGGCTCAGGAGCTCGGGAACTTGGCTGCCGTCCTGTAAAGGCCATCCGGAGGCCCACGGAGGCCTTATCATCAGCCGCAGGATCCGGTAACAAATCCTCTGCTTGGCGTCCATCGCCTCCCTCCTTCCCAAGCTCCTTAGACCTTCCTCCTGGCCATAGGCTCTTCCATCCTGGGCCAGTGACCTTTCCACCCCCGACACCCTCCTTTCCTGGACACTGGCTGGCTCCGAGCCGGGAATACTCTCCCTCCTCGGCTCCCCCAAGTGACCTCCTGGCTTCCTCACAGCGGGAAATCCCACCTCCTCCAGGAAGCCTCTCCCGGCCCCCTCCCTCTGATAATCATCTCCCATTTATCCTGTGAGGAGTTCATTTGTTCACAGTTGTTTGCTTATCGTCTCCCTTAGTAAACTGAGAACTCTTGGAGGGCGGGAAAGCTGGCTTTTGCCTCTTTTATTATTAATCCCCAGTGCACAGCAGAGGGTCTGGCACACAGTAGGTGCTTATTGTCTCCCTTATTAAACTGAGAACTCTTGGAGGGCAGGAAAATTAGTTTTTGCCTCTTTTTTAATCCCCAGTGCACCGCACAGGGTCTGGCGCACAGTAGGTGCTTAGCTGAGTGTGAGATTGGCAGGGAAAACTGACAGTATCACGGACCCTGAAAAGAAAACCATAGAAACTTGGCTTGGCTGTGGGCACCAATATTAATTACAAGCAGTGACCCAACTGCTTAGCCCGCGCTCGAGCTGCTCGGTGACGGTCGCGCCCGCGCTCGCTCTGTGGCAGGTTGGCTTTGGTCTAGGTTTTCTCAGGCTACAATCCCCAAGCCCATCCAGTCTTCCCAGTTGATTGGTCGTGGGCTGTGGTCACTGGTCAGTGACAAATGAGGGGGGCACTGCCCCAGGCTTCAGATGCCCTCCTTGGGATCCCCCTTAGAACTGTTCCCACTCGCGGAGGATGACCTTGGAATCGGCCCAAGGCTAGTCTGGGACTGCCCCGCTGGGGCTGGGGCCAGAACTGAACTGGCTCGGGGGCACAAATGGAGCCGGGACTCTTTGTCTGGATCAGGGGTTGGCACCCTTTGTGAGAGGGGCATGCCAAGGATCCAACCCC
The DNA here is from genome assembly GCA_023553655.1 of Myrmecobius fasciatus. NCBI lineage: Eukaryota > Metazoa > Chordata > Mammalia > Dasyuromorphia > Myrmecobiidae > Myrmecobius > Myrmecobius fasciatus. Next base: position 61,512 of record JAJPUD010005978.1, on the reverse strand, counting down.
TTTGCTTCTGGCAAGCCGGAGAGGGTGGCACTGGCTGGGAGCTAATTCTGCAAGGGGAAGGTGGGTGGGGAACAGGTGGCAGGCGGCCAGTGGCGGCCCGTGCCAAGGGCAAGGAGGCGGGCTTGGCAGTGACGGGCCGCCGAAAACTGGACCCCATGCCATCTTTGGCTTGTGCCCACTTTGAGCGTTCACCTGCCGATGTCGGGTGAGATGGGCGGCTTTGGCAAGGCCTGCTTCCTTTCCTTATCTATAAAGAGAGAGATTTGGGACAGATAAACACTGTGCAGGTTGGACAACCGAGGCTCGAGGCTTGAATTTGGTCAACGGCAGCACGGACTCTCGGGCCTAGAAAGGAGCAGCGTAGTCGCCTGGGGCCAAACGAGAGGGTCCCTCTGAGATCCTTCAAAGACTCAAGGAGGAGGGGCCCAGCACCCTGGGGACCACCTCCGTCTGCCTTCATCTCTCTTCGGGGCTCTCTCCTCTGCCCTCCCTCCCATGTCCACCCCGTTCCCTGGGGTCAAGCGGAACATGGCTAATCCCCGTGGGGAGGGCAAAGACTCAAAGGCGGCTCCCCTGTGCCCCTGCCCCAGGCTTCTCTCCCCCCCCCGCCCATCACCAAGTCTCAAACCTGAGGCGTTGCCCAGCCTGGTCCCTCTGGTCAGTCACCAGTTTATCAAAGCCTGTCCTCAAATGGGGTTTTCAGGAAGGAAACACTGCTCCAGACAGCCAGCATCTGGCCAGTGTCAGGCCTGGCGGGGCTGGTAGTCCCTGTTCTACAAGCTGTGCCCCTCTTAGGACACCCAGACAGCAGAGGGGTCAAGTCAGGAAGAACCGACCCTCAGGCGCCGACTCCGGACAAGTCACTGAACTCTGCCTCAGTTTCCCCATCTGTGCAGTGACCTGGAGAAGGGACGGCAAACCACTCTAGTATCTCTGCCAAGGAAATCCCAAATAGGGTCACAGAGAGTTGAACACGACTGAACAACCACAACTCGCCCCCCTTGATTCGGCTGAAGGGCCCCCACTTAATTCAGCTGAAGCCCCCCCCAGCTCTCTTAATTCGGCTGCAGGGCCCCCCCACTTTTTTGGTCTCCATATGACCCTCCGTTGAGCATGTGGTCCAGGAAAACCTCCAGGCCTTTTTCAGACAGCTCTCCGAGCCCGCTCCATCACCCTACGTCCAGCCTCAGCCCCTAACCTGTCCGGACCGCCCGGGCCCCCTCCCAGCTTCTTGTCTCGTTCCATCAGCGCACGCTTTGTGCTTTCGCCCGAGCCTCCGCCCGGCTCTTTCCCCAAGCCCTCAGACAAGCATCTCCTCCATGCTTCTTCATCCCCATTGACAGCATCTCCATCCTCCCTGTCACCCCCATCTGCCCGCTCCCGTCTCCCTCGGGCCTCCCAGAACTCACTCGGTCCCTCGGCCTCCCGGGACGTCTTACACATGGACCCGGTTCTCTCCACAAGCACAAGCTCTCCTCCGGTTAGAGTTGCGCCAACCGTTCACCAGGCGCAGCCAGTGACCCTTCCCTCGGTCTCTCCGGCCCGTCTGCCCCCTCTGACCACTCCTTCCCAGTCTCCTCTCCCTGCTCTCCGTCCCGGGCACTCCCGCCAGCTGCAGGCTCCGCGGGCGCTGTTTGGGGAGCTCCTCTTTTCCTCTGTCGGTTCCCCTTTGGCCCTGTCACCGGCCCTGGGGTTCAGTTACCCCTCTATGGAAATGATCCCCAGATCTGTGACCCCCCAACCTTTTTGTTTCTCCCGTCCCGAGTCCGCACCTTCCAGCTCCATCACCCATCTTCCCCCGTCCTGCTGCCGCCTCCTCCCAGGCCCCTTGGCTCCCGCTCGTCCTCCTCCTCAGCTCCTAAGTCTCTCGTTGCTCCCACCTTCTGCAACAAGCCTTCCCTGAAAGTGTGTTCCAGACGACTACACGTGTACAACCCATATCCCACTGCTTGCTGTCTGAGGGAGGGGAAGGAGGGGGGAGAGATCTAGAACCCCAAATCTTATAAAAATGAATGCTGGAAACAATCTTTGCATGCACTTAGAAAAATAAAATACTATTAAATGTTGGGGGGGTCTTTCCTGATTCCCCATTTTTTTTGTTTGTTTCCCTGAGGCAATTGGGGTTAAATGACTTGCCCAGGGTCACACAGCTAGGAAGTGTCTGAGACCAGATTTGAACTCAGGTGCTCCTGACTTCAGGGCTGGTGCTCTAACCACTG
>JAJPUD010005978.1:36336-59283 GCA_023553655.1 Myrmecobius fasciatus | reverse complement strand
TCTCCCAGTGGGGCTCTCTGCTCGACAGGTGGCTTCCTGGCGATCCTCCGATCACCTGGTGGCCCTTTCCCTGCCTTCTGTGGCCCCCTTTCCCCTTCATTGGACTCTTCCCTTCAGATTCTGGGTTCTGCTTAGAATCCGACCCAAACCAAAATGCCCACTTTGTGAATGGCTCCTCCCCTGCCCCCCCACCAGAATATAAGCCCCTTGAAGGCAGGTGGTGTCTTGCTGTATTTAAAGTATCAGCAGTCATCACAGTGTTTGGCACATAGTAGGCACTTAATAAGGGGCAGCAAGAGGGTGCGATGGATAAAGTGCCGGGCTGGCAATCGGGAGGACCCATCTGTCTGAATTCTAATTCAGCCTCCGACACGTAAATGCTTTTGCAATCACTCCTATAGCTCTCAAATTCACGTTTCTAAAACATCGAGCAAATCAGGTTACCCTCTCTCCTGATTGGGAAGCTTTCAGTGGCTCCCTGTTACCTCTGGGATAAAACCCAACCTCTCCAGGCTGGCATTTAAAGCCCTCTCCAGTGGGGCCCCACCACTCCCCTTCGTCCCGTCCACTTGGACTGGCCTCTTGGGGTTCCACATTGCCACAATCACTCCTTTGAACAAAAACTTCCCCGGGTCGAGAGTGTAATCCACCCTCACCCAAATCTCCTCAAAAGCATGATTTAGACACTATCTCCCCCGGGAGGCCTTTCCTGACCCCCAGATATGAGAAGGTGAGCATGAATCTAGTTCAATCCCCTCATTTTACAGATGGGGAAACTGAGGACTAGGGAAGCTAAGGGACTGTCCAATGTCACAGAGCAGGAAGTGGTACAGACAGGATTTGAATTCAGCTCCCAAACCCTCAAATTCAACAATCGGACTCCTGCACCACACTGCCTCTCCCTTTAAAATTGCTTTGTATTACTTTGTATTTACCTTCCCAAAGTCTTGGAGGGCAAGGACTCCACACACACACACTCACACACACACACACTCACACACACACACTCACACACTCACTCACACACTCACACACACACACTTACACATACACTCACACACATACACACTCACTCACACACATACACACTCACACACACATACACACTCACACACACACATACACACTCACTCACACACACTCACACACACACATACACACTCACTCACACACACTTACACATACACTCACACACACATACACACACACATACACACACACACTCACACACACTCTCTCACTCACTCACTCACACACACTCACACACACACACACTCACACACTCACTCACACACTCACACTTACACATACTCACACACATACACACTCACTCACACACATACTCACACACATACACACTCACACACACATACACACTCACACACACACATACACACTCACTCACACACACACTCACACACACATACACACTCACTCACACACACTTACACATACACTCACACACACATACACACACACACACACTCACACACACTCTCTCTCTCACTCACTCACTCACACACACTCACACACACACTTTATATTCCCAGTCTGGAACACAGTCGCTGAATTGACAGGATGAAAAGCTTAAATAGCCCCCTAGGGAGCGACCTCCTTCCAAGTCGACAATGGTTCCTAAGGGTCCCTCTTTGGCTCCAGCTAACTCTGAACCCATAAAAGGGCCGGCTGCTGCTAGCTGACCACTGACCTTCCCTGCCACAAGAATCCCACAGGAGCTATTTAATGTTCTGCTAAAATGCAGGTAAGGTAAGCGCCCGTGGATGGCCAGCCCGGCAGAGCTTCCGTGAAGCCGTGCTGACGGCGACCTCCGAGATCCCCCCGGGAGCCTCCCTTTCACCACTTTGCTGCTGAATGAAGTCACGTTCCATCACATCCCTGGCGTGGGGATCTCTGGCCAGCTCTTCCATCATCCAGGACCTTCAGAAATCATCCCCCAGCGTGGTTCTGCGGCCCTTCGGCCCGTTCTTTCAGCATCCCAAGGTAGGGCTCATCAGTGGTCATGGACTCAGACAACTCATCTTAGGCTTTTGTGGGTGCTTAATAAATGCTCATTCCCTCCCACAAATAGTCCCTTTTTTTTTACCATGAGCATCAACTCCCCATTATCTCTTTCTGTTCTGTCCTTTTCAAGCCAACGAGCATCAATTATGAGCCTGCTGTGTGTGCTTTCCCTTCCTTCTCCTTGTCAGAGAAAACAGCAGCAAAGCAAAGCAAGAATTAGATACCACCTGTATACAGTACAAAGGACCCTGGCTCTCCCTCGTTCTGCCTCTTCTCTGGACCAGGCTTCTCTCCTTTGCTCTCAAAGATCTCTCCATTCCTTATGGCTTTAAATCCTGTTAGCCTCCTGCTGAGTTTTAAGAGGTTTTTTTTTTGGGGGGGGGGATGGAAGGTGACATTTTACTACATGACCATTCCCAGGTGGAGCAGCAATCTGGAGGTCCACCTGGGTGAGTCCGTAAAGGAGCCCGAGGGATGCTACGTGACCGAGTTTCCGAAGAGGCCACAGAGGGAAGAAAAAGCCCTTTCTAGTGCCCACCTCCGGGAGGAAGACATTGAGAATTTGTTGGTGACAGAGTGCCCTCTGCTGGCACCACAGAGAACAGCCGGCAGAGAACCTGGCTTCCCCAGAGAGTCTGGATACCCAGACTTTAGGGCTGGGTATCATCTGCTTCATTTGACAGATGGGGAAACTGAGGTCCAGAAAGGAAGAGAGACTCCTAGGATTTGATGTCAGAAGGAGCATTAAGGTCACAGGATCTCACAGCTGGAAGCATCCTTGGGAGCCATTTCATCTGTTCAGGGAAAGGTATCTTCCCTATGATCAGCCAATAAGCATTTATTAAGCTCTTACTGTATACCAAGCAGTGGGGGGGGGGGGGTTGAGAGCTTATATTCTCTGGGAGGAGCCTCTGCCTGAAGCTCTCCCCAGAAACAGCCCATTGCCCTGGTGAGGAAATTCTTCCTGTTTCTGAGCCTCAAACGGCCTCCTGGCAGCTGCTGATCCTTCTGGGATGGCAGAGCCCTTCAAGGACCAGAGGCCATTCAAGACCTCAGAGACTTTTGAGATCCAAAGCCGGAGCCAATTTTCCCTCTGTGGGGTTCAGGACTCAGGCTGAACCAAGAGCTCACCGTCTTCAGACAAAGAGCCCGGCCCAGGCTCCAGAAAGCCAAGATCTGCCTATTTCTTCACGTCGGCCCCAGTGCTGCTCTCCTGAGCCCCCCAGGCTGCTGGGGGCTGCAGGGGACAGACCGGGACAGGGCCTGACAGCCGGCTGTCACATCTAGGAGATGTCAGGCCTGCTGCACACAGCCAGACCCGACAGCTCATCTCACACCTCGGCTGTCCCGCGGAGGTCCGGAGGGAAACAGGGCCTTGGGCCCATGGAGGCCCGGGCCAACGTGTCAAGCAGGCAGCCTTTCCGAGGGCCCCGCCGCCCCTTTTCCGGCTCCCTGCCCGCTTCACCTCAATTTGATGCGACAAGCATTTACTGCTGACCCCGGGAAAATAAAAAATTCACCGTGCCAAAAGTCTCCGAGAGGTCATCAAGTCCCCTTTAAAACATCCCTTGATTAGTGGCCGCCTAGCTAAGGTGGGGAGCTCATTACCCAAGGAGTGTCATTTACAGGCTGTCTTCCCCATGAGACCGTGAGCTCCTTGGGGCAGAAACTCCCCTTTTACGCTGGCAGCCCTTAGCCCCAAACCTGCCCCACATTCTAAGTGCTTAGTGAAAGCTTGTTGACTGACTGTTGGACACCCAGGGAGCTAGGAAGCCCACCTCTAACTCCTGCCCATGGTGCCCTGCCCTCAGATTACAGATCCCCTGGCTCCCTTTTTTCTCTTTACACTCTCCCTGGTCATCTCATCAAGTCCCATGGAGTCGGTTCTCATTTCTGCGATAACTTATTATGACATATGATATTAATATTACATATTATTATAACTTATATGATATTAATATTGCATATTATTATAACTCATAACATATGATATTAATATTGTACATTATTATCACTTATATGATATTAATGACATATTATTATAACATAACATATGATATTAATATCACTTATTATTATAACTTATATGATATTAATATTACATATTATTATAACTTATAACATTTGATATTAATATTATATATTATAACTTATAACATATTATTTTAATATTATACATTATTATAACTTATCCCCAGCCCCACTTACCCGGTTTTCGGCTCCTCCGAGCCCGTTGCACATCCCCACTGCCCACTGGCTGTCCTCTAGGTAACCCAAATGTGGCACTGGCTGTCCCTGACTCAACTGACAAATATTTAACAAGCTCTTATTTTGTACCGGATACTGGAGATACAAGCAAAAGGGGTTTTTAATTTACATTCAGCCTCCTTCGTTCTTTTTCTGGGTGCAGAAGTCATTTTCTGTCCCAAATCTTCTGGGATTGCTTTTGAACCTCAGAGAAGAACCGAGTCTGTCATAGTTGATCATGGCACAGTCTTGCTGTTACTGTATACGGTGTATTCCTGCTTCTGCTTGTTTTGCTCAGCATCAGTTTGTGTAAATCTTTCCAGGCCTTTCTAAAATCAGCTTGTTCATTATTTTTAATAAAACAATAATATTCCCTTCATGTACCACAACTTGTTCAGCCATCCCCAACTGATGGGCATCCACTCGTTTTCCTTTTTTATTTTTTAATTTATTTATAGTTTAAGATGCACTGCTTTATGAACCACGTTGGGAGAGAAAAATCAGAACAAAAGGGGAAACCACGGGAGAGAAGAAGCGATCAGAGCATGTGTTGCTTTACATTCAGCCTCCTTTGTTCTTTTTCTGGGTGCAGAAGGCGTTTTCTGTGCAAAGTCTTCTGGGATTGCTTCGGATCCCTGAGCCACTGTTAGTTGATCATTGCCTAATCTTGCTGTTACCATGTACAATGATCTCCTGGTTCTGCTCACTTCCCTCAGCATCAGTTCATACAAGTCTCTCCAGGCCTCTCTGAAATCATCCTGCTGGTCGTTTCTTACAGAACAATAATATTCCATAACATTCATATACCATCATTTATTCAGCCATTCTCCAATTGATGGGCATCCCTTCAGTTTCCAGTTTCTAGCCACTACAAAAAGGGCTGCCACAAACATTCTTGCACATGTGGGGCCCTTTCCCACCTCTAAGATCTCTGGGATATAGGCCCAGTAGAAACACTGCTGGGTCAAAGGGGATGCACAGTTTGATGTCCTTTGGGCAGAGTTCCAGATTGCTCTCCGGAACGGTTGGATCAGTTCACAACTCCACCAAGAAGATGCAAGGGAAAGTTCCTGTCCTAAAGAAGTGCACCTTCTCATGGGGGAAAAAAACCTGTCAATAACAAGGTAGACGTGGACAGCGGGGGGCACCTGTGGGAGTGGAGGCATTTGAACTGAGGGCTGAAGGGAAGGACGGCAGGAGCAGGGAAAGCGTTCCAGGCTGAGGCCCTTCCTCTGGGAGGAACAAGTGGCTCAGCATCAGTGAAGCTGGAGTAAGGGCGGGAGGGCCTGGGAAGGCAGGTCTGGAAGAGCCCCTCTGTGCCAAAATGAGAGGTGGGTCCGGCGGGAGCGGCCGGAGCTTCCCGAGCAGAAGGGCGGCCTGGGGGGCCTGATTCTTGAGGAAAATCCCGATGGGGGAGGATGGGTTGGGGCGGGGAAGACATCCGAGTAGCCCAGATGAGGTGATGATGGGGAAGGGGGGGGCTGAGCCAGGGAGCAGCTTTTGTGAGTGGAGGGGGGGAATAGGAGGGCGGGAGGGAGTGGGGACCCCGACACTAGATCCCTGGGGAGCCCTGCAGAGTCTGTGACCATGTGGGAGGTCAGAGAGAGTCTGCGTGTTTGGAGGGACCAGTCCCCCATGACGTGGGCCGTGGGCCCTTCACCCTTAGAGTAGCTCTTCCGGACCCCCTCCAGCTTATCAAGATTGCTGAATTAGGCTCCCAACTCCAGACTCGGTTGGCGCAGGGCAGGGGCAGCTCGGATGGCCCCTCCGGCACCCAGCCTGATCTCATGAGGGAGAAGCCCCAGAGCCTCCTCCCAGCATGGCTGGCCTTGGCCCTGCCATGCTCCCGGCAGCAGCCTTCGATGCCCGCGCCACGGCTGAGACCGCCCTTCTCTTAGAAAGAAGGGCCTATCTGTGACTTCGGATAATGCGGTCGCAGGAACAAGGGAAGCCAGTGGGCGCCACTTAGGTCCAACCCGAGGGCCGGGTCCGCTCCGTTAGGAAATGGCCTCCGGTGGGGTCAGCCTTTCTCTTTTGCAGCGGGGGTCTTCAAATGACTTTTTCCTGGCTGTGCCCCGCTCCGCTCGAGCCCCTCCCCGGCCCTCACCACCGAGCTCTTTGTCCATGGTCTTCCTTTAATGTGCAGAGCGACAGAAGCCACGCGGGCGCTTCTGAAGTGGCGCGGCCCTCCTGAGGAGAGGGGCCGAGCCCCCGGCCGCGGGGGGGCCGCCGCTCCCTTTCTGGGCCAGGCGGGCTCTCCAGAATAGGACTCCACAGGGGACGCAGGGCTGGCCCAGCCACTTCTGTGGCTCAATCCATCTATTCAGAGATCACTTGTCATACATAATGATGGCGGGTGTTGTGATAGTATGGGAGTCGGACAAAGCCATCAGCTCCAGAGAGAAACCTGCCAGGGCCGGCTCCGGCTCCCCAGGGCTCCCCGAGAAAATGGAGCCCGAGCTCCGAAACCCGCCTCTTCCAGAGCCCGGGATCTCGTGGTTCCGTTTGCGAGGAGCCGGTCTGTGCCCTTTTCCTCCGCGGTGTTTCTCGCGCCTGGCTCTGCCTTCCTGCTCCCGTGGCCAGTCTGCCCTCGGGCCCCCCGGGAGGAGCGTGGAGTGACCGGTCTGCACTGGGCCACAAGCAGGGACTCGGCCAGGATCCCACAGCTAACCAGTGTCCGAAACAGGATTTGAACTCGGGTCCTCCTTACTCGGCAGCACCCTCTGCACTGCCCCCACCCAGCTGTGGCTCAGCGGTCTTGTCTGTGCGAAGGGGGAAGGCTGGAGCTGGCCTTCAAGGCCTCCCACCAGCAGGCTCCCACTCCCCTTGGGCTCCCAATCCCTATCCCAGACACAGTGACCCCTCATTGCTGCTCTGGGCCGGCCCTCTCCTTCTCGGTGACTTTGCTGATGGAGCTGGGAATGGAGTCAGGAAGATCTGAGCTCAAAGCCGGGGGAGACACGGCTTTGCACCTCAGCCGACCTCTGTTTCCTCACTTCCTGGAGTCAGAAGGAGCTGAGTGCAAATGCAGCTTCAGACAAGTCGCTTAACCCTGACTGCCTGCCCCCCAAAAGCCCCTGTAAAATGGGGGTCCTAGTAACCCCTCTCTCCCAAGGTGGTTGCGAGGATCAAACAGGATCATATCTGTGGAGCACTTAACATAGTGTCTGGCACATAGTAGGTGCTTAATGCCCATTTCCTCCTGTCTTTCATTCTCTCTCCTCTCCATCTTTGGTTAATAATATCACCCCCTTCCAGGCCCAAATCACACACCGCCCCGCCCATGAAGTGTTCCCCTGACCACTGGTTTACTCTTCAGATCCCTTGTCCCCCTTTCTGTGGAAGTCTCCTCCTCCCAGTGCACCCCAGTCCTGTAGGCTCCCGTCTTCCCCCACCCTCAGCTGGCAAACTGCTCAGTGCCATCAGGAAAGCCCTATTATCAAATGAGGGACCATCTCCAAGAAGCACTTAGCTCGGACCTGGCGCACAGTAGGCGGTGCCCGGTGCTTGTTCCCTTCCTTCTCCCATATTCCTAGAGAGCTTTAAGGAGGGTATTGGAAGTCTCCTCCTCCTGGGAAGTAGGGAGTGCAAATGTCATTATTCCCCCATTTTGCAGGGAAGAGCCTGAGGCTGAGAGGATTCTATCTCCAACCCTCTGACCGTGTGGCAGAAAGAGAGGAGACGGGCAGGGGCAGTTCCTCACCCCCTGGGCCCAGCCTGCTGACTCTGAGCCAGAAGAGCCCGCTTGCTGGGGCTTTCTCTGACAAGCCCAAGTCCGAGAGGCCCAGAGTCCGGCCCTTCACCAGGGACCCAGCGTCATGTTGAGCCGGAGCAACAGCAGGAGTCCTGTCTAGGCCACGAGTCATACGGGTCGCACAGGCCTGGTGCGAGGGGGAGGACCAAGGAGCCATCCCTGCCCAAGGAGGCTTGAGCCCTGGGAGGAGCAGCCTCAGGCCAGGAGCCCATAAGCAAAGGTCTCTGGGAGGGAGAGCTGGCGGGCTGCCTGGCCCTAGTTCCCTCCCCAGGGCAGCATCCCAGAGGACGAGGGACCCGGGCTGCTAATGGCTGGGCTCCTGGGGGCCCTTCTGGGTCCTGCTGCACCATCAGTCCCTGTGTGGACAGATAGATAGATAGATAGATAGATAGATAGATAGATAGATAGATAGATAGATAGATATAGAGGCTGTCCTATTCCTGACTGTGCCCTGTTACCGCAAGGGCTTCTGGGGGATCCGGGGACCCTTTGATCGACACCTTGTACACAAGCCCTGCCCTGGCCTTATTTCGAGGACCCTCCCCCATGATCTGCGCCCCCAAACAAAGCCTGAGTGAATCCAGATGATCTGGGCCACTGTCACTGCATAATTACATGACACGGTGCCCCTACAGAACAGCAGCGCCCGGCTCCAGGCAGGCCACGATTAGCAGAGGTCTCGGGCTCCCCTCCACGAGCGCTGAGGAGACGGAAGCCGGAGTCGCCACTGTACTCTGCTGGGGGCCCTCATCACAAGGCAGAGACGGCGATTTTTTCCCAGCTTCATTAAATTTGGAGAGTTTCAGAGGAAAGCAAATACCGACTGTCAAGTGCTGGAAAAAACAAGTTCTAAAGGTTGGACAGACAATCCCACAAAGACATGTTTAAGTTCCGGACGCCCAGAGCAGCCTCCGGGGGTACCCAGACAAAGGCCCATCTTGGGGTGACTCCACAGGGGCCCAGCGGCTCAGCTTCGCATCTTACCGAAACCAGGTCTTCTGGGCCGAGGCCTAGGAGAGAGCGAGAGGGAAGCCAGTCTTGGTCAGAATTGCCGGCATTAGCCTAGTCCCCTTCCCCTGCCGGGAGGTGCCCCTCTCCCCGTCCTCCCCAATCTGCTGGGTGGCTCACCTGGTCTGCAGGAGACAGAAGTCTCGGTCCTCTCCAGCGGAGCGCGCACAGTCAGGCCTTTGCACCCATCCCTGCTCTGCTTCTGGCCTTACCTTGGCTTTCCTGGCTGGCTCTCTCCTCCCAGCCCCCTCCTCTCTGTCTTCCACCACTAGAGGGCGAGCCCCTTGAGGGCAGGACTGTCTCCCTTTTGGTTTTTATCGGACTCCTGTCCCTCGGCGCAGTGCCTGGCACAGCAGCACTCAATACAGGCTCTTGTCCCTCCTTCAAAATCCCTTCTGCCTCCAGCTCCCTTCAAGCGTCCCCCATCACCTTTCAAGGGGTCCCCCTTAATGCTAGTGTCTTCCCACTCAAAGCATCTCCACCTGGTGCTACAGGCCCTGAACTGTTTGCGCTGTCCCCACGGGGAAGCTGTTAGCTGCAGGAGCTCAGCACGGGGCCTGGCATGTGGCTGGCACCTGAGAGATGCTGGCCAAGGTGACAGTGACACAGGTCACTAATCCAGGCAGCGTCACCCCAGTGAGAAACCTGAGACGTGCAAGGAGATCATGTGCCACAGGACCCCCATCTTGGTCACGAGTGCTGGGGTGGCAGGATGATGCCTGGGGAGCCCTGGACAGGGAGGTTGGCCCAGGGTAGGGGCAGGACGAGCTGATTCCCCGGGGAACAACACTGGGTGCTCTAAAATGGGTCACTGGGCTCCTCTCAGCCCAGGGAAAGGAGTACCCCCAGATTTCCCAACACCTTGCAAGAAAAATTGGAGAAGAAAGTCCTTTCCTTCTTAGCCTTTGAAGAGCACCAGTGGCAGGGACTTCACGGCTTCCAAGGTGGCCCACTCCCCTCAACGTGGCAGCTTCCACCCTCTGACCCTTCCTCTACCCTCCAGGGTCAGGTGGCCCACTCCCCTTAAGTGGCAGGGACTTCATGGCTTCCAAGGTGGCCCACTCCCCTTAATGTGGCAGCTTCCACCCTCTGACCCTTCCTCTATCCTCCAGGGTCAGGGGGAATGCTCCCTCTGGCAGTTCTTGTTCTTCCCAGCCTGTACTTCCTCTTCTATCTGGTCCCAGGGCACTGAACCAGCAGCTTCAAGTCTTGGCTCTGCCCCGGCTTGGCTGTGTGACATTGGAGAGGTCACTAGATCTCTCTGGCCCTCAGTTTCTTCCTCCTCCCTCTAAAGTCCTAGAACTTTGCCTTGGTTTTTTCTTTCTTTTTTTTTTTTTTTTTTTTGGCCTGACAACCTTCTGCCTGTTGGTGGTTTACTTTTTAGTTGCAAAGCTCCCCAGATCCTGATTTATTATTACCGCCAAGTACCCGCCATTGTGCACATGACTGGGATTTCACAAAGGCATTTTATTGGGAATATAAACAGGAACAAGAAATGCCCAACCAGATGCTTTGCAATTAAAAGCAAAACCGCTGCAAACAGAAGCCCGAGGAAGGAAGCTGCCGCCGCCTCTCTATCGGCCTCCTGCCTTCAAGCGGAGGCTCCCTGCCCACACTCATCTCTTGGGCACAGACTTACCTGAATTGTTTCCTATTTTAGCCCCCGAATGATTCCCAGACAACATGTGGCCCAGTTTGCCATCCTCTGTGGCGCACAATCATCAGTTCTATCAATGAGGAAGCAGGACACCCACTGGCTCATAGACAGGCTGGCGCAGCCCACAGCTCCCAGGGACCAGAAACGCTCATGGGCTCGCTCAGGCTGGGCGTCCGCTTAAGCTACTTCTGAGCAGATGGATTTCAGAGTGAGACCGGGGCAGCCTGGCATGGTGGAGGGTCAGTCTTGGAATCAGGAAGGCCGGGTCCCTAGGATCTAGACCCGGAAAGGACACTAGAGACCAGCAGGGATCTCTAGGACCTGTTACAAGACACGCTAGGAGCTTAGGGATAATTTTCAGGGGTTTTATAAACTTGTCTCTGTCTCTGTCTCTGTCTCTCCCTCTCTCCTTGCCTCCCTTTCTCTTTCTCCATCTCTCTGTCTCTCTCTCTTGCTATATATATATGTATATATATATATTACATATAGTTGTTTTATATATGTATATGTAATATATATATACAACAACTTTTTGAATATAATTGATTTTCTTTTTAATGTTACGCATTTAAAATTATGATACTGAAATGGCTCTCACATGCTTGACGCTTATGTCAAAGGGTCCAGAACACAAAAACCCATGGGGATCCATGGGCCAGTTCAACCACTCCCTTTACAGATGATGCAACTGAGGCTCAGAGGTATTACCTGACAAGGTGTGAGAAGCAAAACTGGGGTGTGAACCCTCTGGGGCTCAAGCTATCTTCACAGCATCCCGGTCTGCTGGCAAGCTGGCTCGCAGAACCCTGTTCTCTGGAGCCTCCATTCGAGGTAGAAGACCCAGGCTTCTTCCTCCCTCTGTTGTCTGTCCCCTGAGCTGGCCAAGGCCTACAGCTGATTCCTGTGCTGTGTGTGACAAAACCTCTGCAGTCACTCAACCCTGATGAAGGTTCTGTGGCCCAAGAGGCCATTCTGTTGATCTCTGTGTGCCCAAAGGCCTGAGTCCTGCCCTCCTAGGTAGGTGGTCCAAAAAATGACTTTTCTAAAGAGCATGTAAAGATGGAGACGGCCACGTGGAAACACGGTCCCCATCACTGAGAGAAGGGACAATTAAAACAACTCTGAGGCTTGACGTCTCTAGAGCCGTGAGAGCTGGCAGGGTACCGAGGAATGAAGTCAGTGATGGCGGGGCTGTGGAAAGGCAGGCGCACGGACGCACTTGCTGGCGGCAGGGCTGGCATTTCAATACGCAATGAGGCAAGTGACTAAACTGCCCTCTCCTTTGCCCCAGAAATCCCAGTGTCGGGCACAACCCACAAAGAAGTCAGAGACAAAGGCCCGATATTCCGAGTGGCAGCATCTCGGGGGTAGCGAAGGGCTGAAAGCCTGGTGAGAAGCCATAATTCGGAGAGTGGCCGAAAACACCACGAGATGGGGACCTCACAGAATGTCATCGTGCAGCCAGAAGGGAAGAATACAAGGAAGTCGGGGGTTCTGGAAAGATCTGTCCACTAACGTGGAGCCAAAAAGCCAAACCAAAAGAACAGCAGCCTCAGTGACGGTGATTGTACAAATGAAAAGCGCACAAAGGGAGCTGGGCGCCCAATCACGGGAACACCAGGGAAGGGCCCAAGAAAGTGAGAATTCAGCGGCGTCTCCAAGGACAGGAGAGTGCGTCCCGCCAGGTGTGAATGGCGTCCCCCGAGAGGCTGGCAGCAGTCCAGTTCCCACGGGATATTTCTACTGGGTTGGAATTGGAACCGAAGGCCACATGCTTAGAAGTCCCAGTCCTGCAGATGTGCCCACGTGGGGCCTGGAGAGGCTGCTGGATCAGGTCTCTGCAGGGGCCGTTTTTGCTTAATAGTTTACCTTTGTCCCAACAAAGCTTCCATCGGGAAGAGGATGGTGGGAAATGACTATATCCTATGGGAAAATATTACATCTACTCAGTGTGTTTCTAAGGAGTTACTGGTCACACAGAACAGAGGCAAAGTAGAAAGAAGTTTGGCCTTGGAGTCAGGAAGACCTGGATTCAAAACGGGCTTCACCATTTAGAGACATTTCATTTCTGAGACTCAGTTTCCCCTACTGTAAAATGAGTAGATGGGGATGGGGTGGGAGAGGGGACCCTCACGATAGCTTGTCCACAGACAGTGCATGTGGTAGGAGGAGGCCACGCTGGGTCCTGGAGCCCGTCCCGCTTCCCCTGCACCATGGTCCCTTCTGGAAGGAGCTCGTGGGGGTCCTGGTGAAAGAAGCCCTGCCCCCATGGGCCCACTGCCTCCCTTGCTGTGCTCCTGCTTCAGGTTCCAGATGCCCTCAGCTGCCACAGATAAAAGAGATGATGGCTGCCTGGCTGCCCAAGACACCCTGGGAAGGACAGGCTGATGGGAGGCCGGTCTCCTCTGCTCATCATTGCCCGGAGCACACACGTCTATGTCCTAGGCTGCCTTCCAATGTCCAAGGACTAATGCTCCCCCCTCCGAGAGAAGCAGGATGAACGGGGCATCATGGTCTGCGGTTTAGGGTCATCATATTATCTCCTTCTTAGGGGATGCTGCAGGTGTTTATTAATCCCATTTTGCAGATAGGGACATGGAGTCAGAGTCAGGCCCGACTTGCCCAGGGTCTCACAGCTAGGAGTCCCTGAGGCAGGATTTGAATCCAGGACTTGGGTTCACTGCTTGTACCCCAGAGCTAGCCTACAAGACCCCCCCCACTTTCCTTAAGGAGGAGCTAACTTTCTCAGAAGGCTTTCCTTAGACTGTCTGCCCGGGCACCTTGTCAGAAGCCTGCCTGTGCCTTTTAAAGTGGTGGTCACTCAGGATCTTTTAAGGGCAGGGAGGGGGACAGAGCAGCAGGCAAACATGGCCCCCTGCAGTCCCCTTAGAATCCAAATCCAGGCCTCGTCACAGCTCCAGAAATGGCTCTGGGGCCCAGAACAAAGGAGGCGTCTACGGGGAAGGATGAGGGGGTTCAGTATGGGGGGTGTGGAGGGCAATGGGGGGGAGTTTGGTGGTTCCCCGCCAATGCAATGTCCTGGTGTGGGCAGGGAGCTGACCTCAGTTCTGCCTGAGGTCCCCACAGGTTACAGGTCACAGGTCAGGGGATGCTGGGCCTCTCACCATGAGGAAGAGCAAGAAGCCTTCAGCCTCCTCCCTCACAGGCCTTGAGGGAATCAGTATTCCCAAAGCCTCTCAGCAAGTGGCAGCTCAGTGAAAAGCTCAACATAAATTAGAATATTTTTTCACCTACAGCTGCTGCTCAGTTAGCATGTGCTCCTGGGGGGGGGGGTCCCCTTTCCTTCTCAAACGCTGTCAGAGTGAGTGACTTACATCTGGGAACATGCGATGGCAATCACAAAAAGCAATTTCTTTCCTAACATCCTTCTCCCCAAATAAGAAAACCCTTTGATGGGAAATCTCTTGCTACACACACTGGCTACAAGTCAGGTACACTGGACTCTGCACACAGTAGGTGCTTTAACAGGCCTTTGCTTGTTTTCCTCCCCTGGACGTTGAGGTTTGGAGAGAAGCGGCCGATTTTCAAAGGCTGACGGCACCATTGTCAGACATTTTCTGGGCACCCAAGCTAGGCGCCCCAAGGAGAGGCCTGCCCGTCATCCCAGCAGGTGACTAGCTGTCACCCTGGCACGTGCCATCTGTCATTTCATCTGACTCAGTTCTGGGTGCCTCGGGTTTTAGGAAGAACATCGAGGGGTGGAGGACGTCCAGACACCCAGGAGGGCCGATGCATGTGAGGAGAGCAGGAGCGGAGGAAGGACCAGGGTGTGAGAGCCGCTGAAGGGCGAGCCTGCAGAAGGGGGAAGCAGTGGGGTCTGTTGGGCCCCAGAGGGGAAAGAGAGGGGCCAAGGGTGGCAAGTGTCAGAGCCTCAAGGGAGGGGAACTCTCCCTAACAAGGAGCTGCCCCAAACTGGAATGGCCTGGGACCTTCCAACCATCCAGGCTCCCGGTACTCCTATCTCACAGATAAGGAACCGGAGGCTCAAACAAGGCAAGTGACCTGCCCAGGGGCACAGCTATCAACTAACCCACAAGTATTTAGGACATGTCTGGCCAGGCAAAGACTAAAAGTAAATTTCCCCTGCATCCACGAGCTTGCCTTCTCCATGGGGAAATGCTCTGAGGAGGCAGCAGCCTCCAGGAGTAACAACAGGGTTCGG
This sequence comes from Myrmecobius fasciatus, assembly GCA_023553655.1. Taxonomy (NCBI): domain Eukaryota; kingdom Metazoa; phylum Chordata; class Mammalia; order Dasyuromorphia; family Myrmecobiidae; genus Myrmecobius; species Myrmecobius fasciatus. The sequence continues at coordinate 44,412 of JAJPUD010005978.1, read as the reverse complement.
GACAGGTCCGAGGGGGCCCTGAGAGAGAACGAAGCTTTCTAAGAAGAGAGAGCAGAACCCTACAGGTGAGTGAGGGAGAACAGCCCAGATAAAGGCTCAGAGGGTGGAAATGGAAAACTGCCTCAGTGACATCAAAGGGGGCTGGAGGAGGCCCCAAGCCTGGACGCTGGCTGGTTGGGCCCGAGTCTGACTGTGGAGAGGGGCCAGACAGAGGAGCTGGGACGTGGCCCCAGAGGCAAGAGAGAGCAGGACTTTCTTGACCGAGTCAAGGAGAAGGGTTGGCCCCGACAGGAGGGAGATTCCGAACACAATTGCCTCCTGGCCCCAAGTCCAGCCTTCTCTGCACCCAAGAGTCATCCTGGGCTCGTTCTCAGTCTTCACATCTGCACAATGGGGAGGATAATGCTTGAGCCGCCTGCCTCCTGAGTGAGGGTGAGGATGAAGGATGAAAGGTGAAGAAATGACAACTATTATCATTTCCTGTTGAAGAATAACAGACTGGTCAAAGGGGGACAGCCATGTGACATCTTCCCCCATCACGGAGAACTGGGATTTAAATTGGAGATTATTGTCCATGTGTTTAGGGATCACTTCCTCTACTAGAATGGAAACTTCCTAAAAAGCAGAGGCTGGGTCAGGGGCACTTGGCACCCCTGAACCCCCAAGAAGGCCTTAACTCCTACTCCTCCAGCTTCCTGGTCCCTCAGTGGTCTGGACACTACCGAGCATTGTGCCGACTTCTGGGAGGGGAGCTTGGTCGGTTCCCCCCCTGCATCTCTGCGTGGGGGAAGGGAATGTTTATCAGCCTGCTGAAAATTACATGGTAAATGGGACTCTTGGGGCTTTGTTGCATTAATGAGATTACAGAATCTGGGCATCCTTTCAAATACTTATTTGGTAAATGCCAGTTCCCAGGGTGGTGGAACACCCTACTTGGTTCTCCTTGGATTCTGGGCCCACAAAAATGGCTTAAGTCTTCACCTCTGAATACGAGAGGAAATGGCGCAGCACTGCATCAGGCTTCTGACAGTGGCAGAAACGCCACCTTTTAAGTCCGTTTTCTAAGGAACATTTCCCCGTCACAACACCATCAAGGTAGGCCTCCGTGGGGCACTCTGAACTTTCCTCGTCAGGTGGAATACGGAGAGTAGAAGGGGCCAGCACAGACCTCCTCCCCCACAGTGTCTGCTTCTGCTTCAGGGGGAGCTTTCCAGCCCATTCCCCTCTGGGGCAGCACCCACTGCCAGGAAGCTTTGGGACACCAAGCTAAACTTGACTCTAACTAAGGCCTTTGGGGTCAAGCTGAACCCTGGTCAGAGTCAAGAGAGCCGAGTTCCAATCCTGATTTGGAGATTAACTCCAAATTACTTATCATCAAACTCTGTTTCCTTACCTATAAGAGAGAGGACTAAATTCCCATCTACATGAAAGTTCTATGACTGTACCCTGTAGAAAAATATTAAGAACTTGTGAATTCAATGCCAAATAAAGAATTTAAAAGTTCTACAATCAGTGCGGTTTTTTTGTTGTTGTTGTCGTTTTTTGTTTGTTTGTTTTGTTTTTTTTGTTTTTTTTAAGCTACTATTTCTTTTCAGAATCCAATGAGGGCTAGTCAAAGTTTTTTTTGGCTTACATCATTTACCAGTGAAGAGGAGTTCTTAATCCCAAGAGAGACACCCCTCAATAGAGAGCCTGTTTGGGGAAAATCAAACTAGATTCTGAAAGACAAAGCGAGGTCTCGCTGACCACTCAGCCAGTGTCGTGGGACCAGCAAGAGGAATGGATTCAGTGTTCGCCTCCTCTTTTCCAGCAGATGCCAAGCTTTGGACACGGAGCTTAGGTTCTCCTCGTGTCCCTGAATGACAAAACGATTGGAAGGTCATTGGAATCTGATGACATCCCCTTGAGAAACACTCTTTAAGCTGAGGAGCAGGAAGAGAGCCCTCTGACCCCATAGCCCCTGTCTCTGAGGAAAGCAGAGAGAGCTCCATTCCCATCAACCTGCTTCCCATCCTGCAGGAATGGGGGAGAAGAGCAAGAGATGTCTCTTCTCCCTTCCCCTGAGCCACCCCGCTGTCACCCTCCCCACAGGGGGCTTCCCTTCCACTTTCTGAGCCAGGCCTGGTATTTCATCAGCACCAGGCTCTCCCTACAAGCAAACTCCCTCCTTGATGGAGCCAAACCTGGTGGGGAAGCGAGGGCCTGGGCACACACGCAGTGCCAGGCAGGAGATATCTGGCGAGGGCCTGGGCACACACATACATATACACACACATGTGCACAATACACACACATACACACACACATACACACACATGGGCAGGTGCTATTGGTCTCCCCAGCCCACACCGATCCTCCCAGCAGACTCTGTAGGCAGCAGCTTCACCTCCTTCCCAGAGGCTCCGGGATGTCCGACATTGTCCCACGGCAGCCTCCCTCCTTCCCTGCTCCATGTCACTCCCTTGGTCCCGTTTCTCTGTCACTCCTCTTGGTACAGAAGTCTCCTTCCCCTTCACTAGAACATCAGCACCCAGAGAGCAAGCGCTCAGTCTCCAACTGAACCCCGGGCCTTACACAGTCAGCCCCTCATTAAATACTTGTTGAACTGAGCAGAACTGAACATTCAGGGATCCCCAGAATCAATCCAGAGCCCCTGAACTTGGGAAGACCACCTCATGGCAGAGGAGAGACACCCCAGTCCACTTGCAGTGCTCCACATGCTTCCCCTGGAAAACTGCCTCGATTGAAAGCTGATTTTTGTGAAATGAATGAACTGGGACTTATCAGGGTTTGGAAGTCTGGGAGATGCCCTTGGAGGAAAAGATGTAGGGAGGAACAAATGATGACAGGGGAGAGTGAGAGGGCCCAAGCCGCCCCCGGCCCCTCAAGGGCTATGGCTGTTTTCGGCTCTTCTGATTACAGGGCACAGTCTCTTCTCCAGCACCTCAGAGTTTCCAAGCCTCTTACCCACTTTATCTCATTTGATCCTTACTCACCAGGGGAGGCCCAGAGAGGGGAGGGGCAGCCCCTCCATTTGCAGCACTCCCGGATGACAATGGAGTCTCTAACTTGCCTCCAAGGGGACCAAGATCTCCTTCTAGGGCACAGTGTTGTCTGTTGGGGAGTCTGCTGCCTCTGCTCCCGTCACTACTCCAGGGGGAGGGGGGGCAAAGCACTGCCTGAGCTTCCCAAGACTGAGAAAAGCATTTCTGCCAAAAGGTGAAGAAAGATCCCATTTCTAAGTGCACGACTTTGTGTTCAGCACATTTCCCACAGAAAAGAAGCCCTAAAACCACAATTGAAAACATTTCCCAGAATCTCAGCTGGTGCCCTGAGAAGCAGGGGGCTCCTCCTGTGCCCAGCCGAATCTGGCCGCTGAAGCTCGGACCTCGGCTCCTTCGGGGTGGGGGAGCCCCACGCCAGGAGTTGTGATCATCAGCATTCCCCAACGGCGCTCTGCCTGAATGCCAGGGATCACGTTCCTTACAGGCTCCAATAAACCCTTTGCTCTCATGAATTCACAATCTGAGACCAGAACAGAATTCATTTGTGCAGATCCAGGACATGCTTCTGTCCTCAATTGTTAGAAAGACCAGTTAAGAAAAGTGTCCACTTTGTTGGGATTTCATTTCATGGGAATCATCAGACTGAGGCTTTTTCTTATAAGGTCTTATGAGTCCAGTGTGTCCACGTTGCATTTTGCCCACCAAGAGTCTCAGGGTCCTTCATACAAAGGTCAGAGGAAAATAGGGTTTGCCATGGAAGGCTTCAACAGCACAAAAGCTCCAGACTGGTTTCTTTCCCTTTCCTGATACACTACATCTTCATCGTGGGCTAACCACTTTGGATGGGCAGAATCTAATTTTTGAGGTCTTTATGCCCTAATATATGGTTAATTTTTGTAGGGGTTCCATGAACTGTTGAGAAAAAAGTAAACTCCTTTCTGTCTCTATTCAATTTTTCCAAAGATCTCTCTTACCTAACTTTTCTAAAATTCTATTTACTTCCTTAACTTCTTTCTTATTTATTTTATGGTTTGATTTATCTAGTTCTCATAATCTGATTTTTAAACAATTCTGAGTTGATGTGTTTTTAATGAAATGTAGCCAGGTTTCTCCTCTTGCCCTGTTCTAGCAGCAGCACAGAAGTTCACTTGTTCTTAGTCCGGGTCAGCAACCAGTCTAGCCCAGTTGCACCCCAGGAGAGGGGCAGCTTTTGACTCTCATTTCAGGTCTTGAGGGTGCCTGCTGGCTACATGGCCACATGTCAACGGGAGGCAGCTAGTGAATGGACAGACTCTGAAAGCAAATGAAGGAGGAGGGAGAAGGCCCAAAAAGTCTCAGGGATGGGAAAAATGAGGCTATTGAGCTTGAGGGTCACTGGGAGGCTTTCCACCTAGGGACTGTCAGTAAGTCAGCTCTACCCCAGTAGGTTCTTGGAACAGACCCACAGGTTTTGTGTTTGCTTGACTGTAATAGTACTTACAGAGAATTATCAGGAATCAGTCAATGCTTGGTGCCTTTTTTTAAAAATCTGGCCTTTTCACATGGTTTCATCGGGTGAATCATCTAGATTTCTCCAGGGGTAGGGAATTTGAAAGACAGCTTGTCTCTGGCCAAACTAGGAGGAGAAAAAAGAAAAGTACAGAATGAAAAACAAAAAACAAAAATAGTGAAACATGCTTTTTCTTAAAACTAAGACAGAGAAAAAATCATTTTGCTTTTAGACGGTAGCTAACCTAATTTAGAATACAATGTTCTTGGGTCATGAGGCAGGTAGATGGCACAATGCATAAGGAGGTAGACCTGGAATTGGGAAGATCCGTGTTGAAATCCTGCTTCAGTTACTCTGTGACTAGTTTTCTTATCTGTGAAATGGGCCTGAATAGGAGCACCTACCTCACAGAGGAAGGAAACGAGATAAATTTTAAGGCACTATACAAATGGCGGCTGTCACCTTTAAAATAGTGTTATATAGAGATTAGGAAATCTCCATGATAAACCTCTTCTGACAGGGCCCTGACTTAGCCCTGCTGCTGGCTTTTCCCATAGTGGTAAAAACACTTGCCAAGGCAGGTGATGACTTTAAAATTTCTGTGTGACTGTGGGCCAAGCATGGCCTCTCTGGGCCCACTCCACTCATCTGTACAATGAGGGTGTTGGACTCCTGAAGTCCTGCCAGCTCTATATCTTGATTGTAAGATTTTCAAAACATGCCCAGGAGGAAAGGCAAAACAGCTCCACAGGGCCAGTGGCCTAAATCCACAAAAGGCCTTGGGGCCCTTTCTGCAAAGGTGCCTCATTAGGCACAGCTACCAGGCCCACTGCAGCTCATGCTGTCACGCTGATGTTTACCAAAAAATGTTAATTTGCTTATTTCAAAATTTTATTTCTTGTATTTCTGAACTCTAGCACCAAGTTCTGAAACACAAAGCCCTTGTGACAAGACTTAGTCAAGCAAAATAAATTCCCACTCTGGAGGTATCCAAAAAGTGGTCTTTTTATTTCCTACTTCTTCTATGATTTCTTCACAGGGCACCACTCCTCAGTCATTTCAGTCTTGTCTGATTCTTTGTGACCCCATCTGGGGTTTTCTTGGCAGACACTGGTGCGGTTAGTCATTTCCTTCTCCAGCTCATTTTCCAGATGAGGAAACTGAGGTAAGCAGGGTTAAGTGCCCCAAATCACACAGCCAGTAAGGGTCTAAGGCCAGTTTTGAACTCAATCTTCCTGACTCTAGGCCTAGCATGCACCACCTCGCTGACCCATTAGTAGATAGGACCAACTTCAAATACAAAAAAGATCTGGGTTCAGGTCCCACCTGGCCCTTACTGGTTGTGTGACTCTAGACAAGTCACTCAGGCCCTCAATGTTCGAGGCCATAGGTGAGACTCAACTCACCTGCTACAAGAGGCTCATGACACTCCTCACCTCCACAGGAACTAGACACTAAAGGGTATCTGGGAAACATTTTACAAAATAAAATAGGAGATAGATAGATAGATAGATAGATAGATAGATAGATAGATAGATAGATAATATATTCTAAAATCAAGTCAATGTGTGGCTCCCAAGAATAGTGTTGTTTATGCACAGACTAATGAGTGGTCCCTTTCTCTATGGGTTTGACACCCATGAGTTGGAAGAAAAAAAAAAGCCAAGTTAATAAGCATTTATTAAGCACCTACTATGCCAAGATATAAGGAGAATCAAAAGCCAGGCCCTGCTCTCAAGGAGCTCACAGTCTAATGGGAAAGCCAACGTGCAGATAGAGCCCGGATAAATTAGAGATGATAAATGATGGGGGGAGCTTCTTTACCCAGAGTTCCTTATACATATTCCCTACTATAGGGCCAGCTCCCATCACTCCATTTTTTTAGACTTGGAATGATTTTAGGCTCTGTTCTAGTGTCCTTATCTTAAGCTACAGTATGTTTTTAAAAATCACTGAAAATAAAAATCAGTATTAGAGATTTTGTTTATTTTAAAACTTAGGTTTTACATCCTTAACACCTAGTATCTGATACCTAAAAAATGTCAGCTCTGACTTGTGTGACTTACTACCACTGTAAGTAACCCTGGGAATATCCCTCTGACCCTTCTGGGATTGGTCTAAATGATGGCATGAGACTGGATCATATTCTATGCCCTCAGACCCACCAGCCATAAGACTTATCTACATCCTCAGGCTTCCTGTATGAGGAGGGTTGCTAATAGTCCTTTAGTCATCTTCACAGAATGGGCTAATTCTCCCAAGTCTGGGTCCTAAGGTCCTACAGAAGGAGACCAGACCACACCTAGACCATACTCCCACCCTGCCCTGAAAGCCAGAAACAGCATTGTCCTCCTTAGACATCCCATCAGTGACAGTCCTAGCAGTCACTGACACCTGCCTTTTCACCTTTGGGACCCCTTCTCCCCAGTTATATCCTCAAATTTTCAAGAAAGAAAAAAGATCCTAGAAATGGAGAAGAGGAAGCAATTTAGAACACTTCTCCACCTGTTCATCATTTGCCTTCATTTTTACTTTGGTTTTGAGGTTTGCTCAAAGGTATTTATTCTTTTCCCTCCATGAAATTAAAAGCAGCTCCTTTCCTCAAATTTTGGGGAGCTGAAGGCTTCAAAAGAACAGGAAAAACAGAAGCCCACTTGATAATGAGTTCACAAAATTCTGTGCTCGAATACACTGATAAAAGAAATCTACTGAGGTTATGTTCAGCTCCCCTCTCCAAGGTGACAGATTGAAGAAGACAAAAAATGATTTTAAAAACCTTCTCAAATGATGCTAAAAATCCCTTTTAAAAAACAGTTCTTTGCATATAATCAAGAAATCATTCATCTTTTAGACCACAGAAAACAAAGCGCTGCCGACAGATGAGATAGCCTTTGCTTGAAGTAATTATTCTTGCCTTTGAAAACTGAGAAATTAGAGGAAGGGCTGGAAGAAACATCTTCTAAAGACACCCTTATGCCGAAAGGAAAAATATTCATAACATTATTATAATCATTATCCACGATTCTTCCCCATCTTTATCTCTGGTGACATTAACATGTAAATATGGCCTTTGTTTTTCAAGTACTCAACCACTTTCCCCCCTTATTCACCTCTCAAAGGACTGCTCAGTGCTTGACATCACACCACTGGTTGTCATGAAATTAATTATATCCTCCAGAAAGCTGCTTTAACCATCACCTGAGGAAAAAGAAACACTCGAAACCGGCTTCTCAGGAGCTACAAAAACCGGAGTGAAAGGCAACAAAGTGGAACCCTGCTTCATTAGGCCTTCCCTGAATCCCCTTTTCTGTGACATCCCCAACTCCCTGGTACCCCCCAGCCATCGGGGAAGGACTATGGCACATGAACTCGTTCTCCAGTTCAGCAGCTTCACCAAAGTCTCAAGCGCACAAATTAGCCGGCCTGATCCAAGTCTATGCAGCACTTCTAAAAGGCAGCCACGCTGTAGGGAAGGCAAGGGACCACCCAGCCAGTACTCTGGTCCCGGTCCGGCCATCACACCACCAAGCGGGCCGGAAAGCCAGTGGCCCCTGCCAGCCTATGAAATAAATAATATTCTGA
>JAJPUD010005978.1:0-36326 GCA_023553655.1 Myrmecobius fasciatus | reverse complement strand
TCAATGAAAGGCAGAATTAGAAATCCAGGTAAATGAGAAATTGCTGGATCACATACATATGGTTCCCTTGGCTTGATTTTAACATTGTCTAAGTACTGGATGCCTACAGAAGTTTCCTAGAGCACTCCTTCCCCCCCATAAAAAAGATTTCATGGGGTTGCTGGGGGCCATAGGCCTCATCCAATTGCCACAGAATTACACAGCCCAGTTCACCTAGCCTCCATGCTGAGATTTCACACAATTTGAAGCAGTTCCCTAAGAAAGTAGTTTACTTGGTAAATTATTGGCCACAGCAATTGTCTACTAACACTTCAGTTATATGGCAACTGTGGGGAGAAATACACGTCTCTGTTAATGGGATTTTGGTCAAGTGTGATTGTATCACAATTGCCACTTAAAAGAACAGTTTGGATTTTACATCCAAAATGTCAAATACAATGAAAAGCCTAAATATTCCAACACAAGGTCTTGTCTTTTTTTTTTAAATACTCTTAACACTGAAACATTTCAGAAAATCAGAGACAAGAAAACTGAGAAATAATAAATTTCACTTTTTTTATTCAGAAATCTTTTCCTTTGTGCTTATTATCTACCATGGTCTTTATTACCATTCAAAACATTTCAAACATGCTCATGGAAAGTCTAAAAGGCATTTTTTCAAGTATTTTGTTCAAATTAACATTTTCAGCTAACAAAAAGGTTACTAACCCAATGTATTGCAAATGTGTAATGGTAAGTTTAATATCCTACACCTCTAAGACTATTATGGGATATTTTTGTGAGCTAAAATTTCCTCTCCACATTTACAGTTTCAGAAGTTTTCAAAATCCCACTTATGTCAGAGAAACAACTAACACGTTAACTAAAGCAAACTGAACCTTGACTCATAGCTTTTGAATTAAGTTGAACAAACTTCACATATAGCCTATTATTACCAAAATAAAAATATTAAAAATAATTGACCAGTGAACTTGATTTCCCCCTCAAGATGGTTACAATGCCATATTTTTTACTCAACAAAATAAAACCTCAAGAGTCTGCAAAGGTTTTTGTTTACATATATAAAAGGTAGGGTGTTCTTCTCTGGTGGTATGGTTATTGAAAGCTGAGTGAATAATAACATTTTAGAGAACAAAGATTTTTCTTTTCTTTTCCCCCCTCAAAGTCCCAAGTCTCCTTGCCTTTGGATCCAATCACAGCAGTTCTTTGGGGGAGCCAGCAGCAGCAGCAGCGTGAAGAAAAGGGGACAAAGCCAAGGGAGAATACAGCTGTTGCCCAGTTTTTCCTAGAAAGTGCTCACTCCACACAGTCCACCCGAAAGGAGGAGCAAACACTCACCTCGCCAAAGCCCTTCCCGGAGTTGGGAGTGGCCACGGCCTCGGTCCCTCTTGTGGCCCTCCCCCCCACCGAGCTCTCTGCAGGCTCCCCCTAACCTCCCCCCACCATAGGCGCTCAGTCCGACCGCGGCAGCCCCAGCTTCTTGCGCAGGGACTCGGGCATCTGTGGGGGAGGCGGCCGTGGCAGGCGGAAGTAGACCTTGACGGCATCGTAGATGAACCACTGAAGCGCCGTGAGCGTGCCGATCATGAGGATGCGCGGCCCCAGGCCCTGCCACACCCCCACTGGCCCCAGCTGATACAGCACTGTCAGCGCCGAGCTGCCCTTCTCCTTGTTAAGCACCGACACCACCGAGTCGGCCGGGTGCGAGACCACGGCGCAGAAGATGCCGGCTAGGTAGCCGGCCACGAAGGTCACGGCCAGCTGTTCGGCCTTGCTGCACTGGCTGCGTGGCTTGGGCACCACATACTTGTAGAGCGCCTCCACTGTGCGCTCAAAACAAGTAAACTTCATCATGGTGTAGGGGATCTGGCGCATCCAGAGCGGGCCCAGGCCCTTGTAGAAGGCCCACGCGCCCTCCTCGGCCAGCATCCGTGGCACGGCATGGCGCAACGTGGTGGCAAAGCCCGGTTGCGTCTGCACACGCACCTTCACTGCTTCCATGGGCGCAAGCGCCACATCCGCGAACAGCTCGGCGCTGGCCGATGCCGCCAGGTAGAGGCTGGTGCGCCACTGGTAGGCCGCCTCCTCGCCCAGCAGCTCGGCGTAGCGCAATTTGAACACCTCATACAGGCCGAACTTGAAGAAGCCCTGCATCGAGTAGCCCAGCAGGGTGGGCGCCCAGCCACGTGCCAGCCCGGCCGGGCCCTCCTCACGCAGCGTTATGCCGAAGCTGCTGAGCAGGCCGCGGTACTTTCCCGGGTCCACCTGCATGCGGCACTTGACCAGGTCCAGGGGAACGATGGCCGTGTGTGTGAGGCCACAGCTCAGCACGCCCCCCAGGCTGCACAGTGCCAGGTACTTGAAGGAGCCGAACTCACAGCTGTACTCTGACTGCTGCTGGCTCCCGGGCCGCGAGATGAACGAGCGGTCCTTGAGCGACGCCGCGGCCCACGCGCTGCTGGTTCCCGAGGCCATGGCCGGGGACTCAGAGGCTGGCAGAGACCGTTGGGCTGTGACTCGAGACTGGGCCTCCAGGGACTGCCAGAGCTGTCCCTTACCCACTCAGACAGGTGTGAAATGAGCCTGAGGCGAAAGACTACCCCACAAATTGCGTGCCTCCCCGCCCCTCAGCCAATCGTGTCCGCCCGCTTCCCTGAAAACCAGCATATTTGGTTTAGCCCCACCCCCTCCATGACCTCGACCAATGGTCATCCTGCTCCATTTCCCACTTCCAGGAGACCACCCTCTCTTAGCCAATCATCATCTTCAGGCCGGGCTTGGCGGTGGCCAATCATCATCCCTGACACTGGTTTTTCTCTTCCTTAACCAATCACCATCTGAAAACCGTTACCCTTCCTGAACCAATCATCATCTGCATACCATTAGCCAATCAACATCCTTTTCCTTGTAACCTACTTTCCCCCCTCCCTTTCCTCAAAAATTGCGCTTTTCCCTCTCTGTGGCAAAACCTTGACTGGCACTTCCTCAGCCAATCACAATTTCCCTCTCTGCCACATTCCTGCGTCCATGACCATCTTCCTCCCCCCTCTGCCCCTGAAGGGCAGCCAAAGACAGGTATTCCGGGGCTCCTCTCCCTCCCCCATCTCGTCAGCCAATCCCGATGCCCCCCCTCAGATCCAACTCATCCCCTCAATAACCAAAATAGGGGAGGGGGAAGAAGCTATAGCGCCTAGAAACCTCAGAGACAATCATTCCAGTTCAAGCCTCTCGTTTTATAAATGGGAATACTGAGGCTGGGAAAGGAAAGTAGATTTACTCTAGAGCTGGAAGGCCTTCATTTTACAGTAAGGACAGATGGTGACGTCATTTGCCCAGCGTCACACCGGACTTCTAATGCATTGTTCTTTCAGCATTCATGTGGCCAATCACCAGCACCATCCCGCCCCCTCCTCCACAAGCTTCAGAGCTCCCAGCCCTGCTCGAACTTCCTCGGCTGTCACTTCACTTTGGAAAGTCAATGAGCATAGAGTCCATAGAGCTCCCGCCCCCCTCTTCAACCTCCCTCAATATTCATAAGCCACTCTTCTTTTGGCTTTTTTCTGTCACTTTTCTTAAGAGAACCAATGGCCTTCGTGCTCGAAGAAGTGGTTCCGCCCCTAGGTGCCTCCTCATCCAATCATCCTGCTCAAACCATGCTTTCCCACCCACTTCTTTGTCTCTTTGAGGGCATTGTCTCACCTTTACCATGAACCACCATGGTAAACCTGAGCTGTAGCCTCTGCTCCCTGGAGCTCCGCCCTGCATTAGTGTGTCTTCAGCCAATCACCATTTTCCACAGGCATTTTTAAGTGTGTTTTACCCCACTGCCCTGAATGACCAATGAAAACCGGGTGCTGAAGCACCCAATCCCTGAGCCTTCACCTCTGCCTCCGCCTCCTCCGCCAATCACTATATTCAATAAACATTTTTTAAGGAATGTTTTCCCTCAATAGCCTTCATTTCTGCCTTAATTTCTCCGCTTCCTGAGGCCCCGCCCCTACTTACACCTTCTTGGCCAATCACTAAGCTCATGCAAGTTTGCAAGCCCCTCCCCGTCCCCTTTCGGCCCACTTTACAAAGAGGGACCAATGGTCATAGTTCCCGCCCCAACTCGGCCAATCCCTACACTCACCTGGCGTTTCCCCGCCTCCCAGGCAGGCCCGACCTCACCCCACCCTGATTCCCTTACCTTGGATGCCCAATGGAAGCGATGTTCCTGGCTCTGCCCGATCCCCGGGAGGAGAGATGGCGGAGGGAATAGGAGGCGGGCCGGCCTATTCCTCCAGGAAGAGGCCATGGAACAGATAAATCAACACGTGTAGGAAGGCGTAGACGCACGCATAAGCAAGAAAGTAAGTGAATAAGCGCACCACGCACACCGGGACGTCCATGCACGCTCTGAGCCCGGGCCCCGCCCAGAAACTTCAACTACTGCGCACGCCCAGCTGTTGCCAAGGCAATCGCGGCCGGCAGAGCAGCGTTCACACCAAGGGTTGGGACACGCCCCCTTCGTGCCAGCAGGCCCTTAATTCGCCTCCCACGTGTTCCCCCACCCAGAGGCAGGACTCGCCCAGCTCTGGGGACCATTGGAGGCCCCCTCTTTTCACAAACTGATAAACTGAGGCCCAGGAAGCACCCCAGGACTTTGTCTCCACCTGCTTCCTTTTCTTTCTTTTTTTTTGATCCATGCAGAAAAGAGGCCAGGAACTTCAGTCAAGCCGTAAGCATTTATTAGGCACTTAATGTGTACAGGGCATCCTGTTAAGACTTAGGGGCAGAAGAAGAGTGAAAGCAGGGCCCCTGCCCTCAAGGAGCTTATAGTCTAGGGGGAAGGGCAAACATGCGGGCCACTCTGTGCATACAGGTATACACCCGGGGCAAGTTAGGGGAATCATCAGTGTGGTGGGAATCAGGACCCGGCTCTACCCCTGGCACCACTCCCTGGCACCTGGTGATCGTGGGCCAGAGCCTCCTTCTGAGATCGTGTTTATGAAGTGCCTGGCTACCTTTAACAAGAGGCAGGACTGCTCTTATCCCCCACTGCCCCCTCCCAAATGGTCAGAAAGCCCAGACCCCATCTTGCCTCAGACGCCTCCTGGCTACAGGACCATCAACTAGTGACTTCCTTGCTTGAGCCTCAGTTTCATCATCTGTAAAAGGGGAACAAGTCGCTTAACCTTTCTGTTCCCCTTATCCTGACTAGCCATGTGACCAAAGGACAAGTGTGACCAGCAGCTCCTTATTGGGCTATGGGTCCTTCCAACCAGAAGCCACCAGTCAGTCCTGACCTTTGGCAAGGGATCAAAGGCTTTGTAGCCCAGCATTGATCACAACATGGTGAGAGATTTCTCATTGCACTTTCATTTCACTCATTCCTTCACTCCCCAGCACTGGGGTACGAAGGCTGCAGGGGGGACTGGACAGCCTCAGAGCCCCCGAGTCCAATCCCCAGAGTCTCTTCAGTTAAAGATCCTTGAACAAGGAGTTGTGAGACTCGGATTGCAATCCTGACCAACATTTAGATAACCTTAGGGTCCCCTCTTTCCAGATCCCCATTTGCCTGTCTTCCAATGGAGGGGTTAAACAGACGTCTAAGGCTCTTATAAATTTAAACAAACAAATGGACAAACAGGAAGATAAATAGATAAATGGATAGATGGATGGATGGATGGATAGATAGATGAATAACTAAATGATGAACAGAAAGATGGATAGATTAAGAAATGAATAAATAGGTGAGTGAATAGATATTTTGATAGATGAATGGATGAATGAACAGACAGCTAGATGAATATATGGATGGATAGTAAAATGAAGGAATAAATGGATAAGTGGGATGAATGAACAGATAACTAGCTAACTAAATAGATGAATGGATGGATAGACAGATGAATACATAAATACATGAATGAACAAATGGATAAATACATGAATGAATAAGTAGATAAATAGATGAATTGGATGAATAAACAGCTAAATGGATGGATGGGTAGAAGAATAAATGGAAAGACAGATGAATGAACGAATGAATGAACAGATAGTTACATAGATGAACGGATGGATAGATAGATGAATGAATAAATAGAAGAATGGATGAATGAACAGAAAGCCAGCTAGATAAATAGGTAGTTAAATGAATAAATGGATAGATTGTTAGATGAAGGAGATACGAACACGTCTCCATTTAAGCCACTAGGTCTCTGGTCCTTTTCCCCTTCAGGACCTGCTCCTTTACAATCCAGATTCCCATAATCTCAATGTTTGAAGGGGCAGGAAGACTAGTCCAACCTGTACCTGAGCAGGAAGCTCCTCTCCAACATGCCTTGTAGTCACCCAGCTTGTCCTGGAAGGTTCTCCCAGTGGCTAACAGTCACTCGCACCTCCCAAAGGGCCCATTTTTCTCTAGCACTGTGTGCTAGTATTGGAAAAGAAGGCAAACTAATGAGGGAAGATAACATCAAATGCATTGAAAAGACAGAGAGTAAATGGAGGGGAGTGAAAGTAAGAGAGACAAACGGGGTTAAGTTTCCACAGAGAAGCTAAATTTCAATTTCTTAGAAACCCTGAGCAGACAATGAGAAAGACTGAAAAGCTGCTCCCACAGACTCTTGTGAGCATCAAGGTAAGGGAAGATAATAGGTGTCTGACCAATGAGCTTTCGGGAGAAGAGACTCACTTGGCTCCAGACTTTATAAAGATGTGGAGGTGAGTTTGAGCTTCAAGGTTCAAGGGCCGGGAAAAGGCTTTTCTTTACTGTTCTTGCTTAATAAGCCTCATGCGTGGAAGCTGACACCCCCTAGATAGAATTAGAGCCTCACTAACAGAACCTGGGATGTATGAGGAGGGAGGGGCACATGTCTGGGAGCAGCAGGTAAGAAATGATGTGACCCTAAGGGGAGCTGACCTGTCCATTCTTTGGGGGAGGGAACCCTGAGGAACTGTCAGCATAAAGCCTGTCTGCTTCTGTTCCCATCCAAGGGGTGGAGCCCACTTCTGGCCAGAAATGTCCAATTCCTCTGGACTTTCTCTCGCAATAAAATTTGTGTTACCCAACTTTTGGAGTCAGCTTGTGCTAACAATGTGGGGGTTCGTCCAGGATAAAGGGGACCACCAAGGGGGGTGAGATCTGAGTGGTATTTGCTTCTCTTGGGGCTCCCAAAGTTCCCCAAAACAGCAAGCGCTGCAAAGAGAGAGGTGCAATTCAAAGAGTGAGGGGAGAAAAGCCTGCCTACAGATTAGACATAGACAAAGGTAAGGTACACCCTCTGGAGGTCCCGGCCTGCAGGGGGTCCTTGCAAAGTTCCCCCTTAGCACGGGATTTGCAGGAGCTTCCTGCCGAGGCCCCTGAGGGCAGCTTGGCTGCCCAGAACCTGCGTGGGGAAGCTCCCATGGGCTGTGCGGACTTGCCAGACCCATTTCATGAAGAGGTAGCCCCTGTAAGCACCCTTTGTTGATCAAGTAGGTCCCTCCTTGTGGAAGACCCAGGACCTGTGGGAGCCACTGTGAAGGTCCAAGTCGAAGGCCCTGTGGGTTTTTGCTGAATTCACTAATGGATAGGGCAGCTCTCGGGCCTAGGAGGAGGAGGAATCTTCAGTAAGAAAATGGGGAGGATGTTCCCAGAACTAATTGGATCCATCAGGCTTAAACCTGAAGGTAAAAGCTGGAGGTAGGAGCTCTCTGGGTGTCTATGTGTAGATCTGCTCGGCGTTCTGTGTCCAAAGCAAGCGGGCTCCTGGGAGAGAAGGATTCCGCTTCTGTGTGGCTGGCTTGGAGACATATCGGGCTGAAGCGCTGGAGCTCAGAGCATCCTTCCTTCAGAGGGGCTCAAGGTGAGCTCCTTAGAAGTTTCCAGCCCTTCCAGCGCTCCTTTAGGTGCCAATCCTTGACTCGGGGCCCTCCCCGGCAAACTTGGTGGTTTTCTTAGCTCCCTTTAAATAGGAGATTGCCCTGGGCTTGGGAAATGTAGACCAGATGGGACCCGGAGCCCACACTTTTAGAAAGAAGACCTAGCAGGGTCAGCTTCTCTCCTGGTTCGTGGGAGGAGAGGGGATCTACCCCACGAAGACAGTTGTGATTCATTTGAAATTAAATCTGACGGTAGAATGCATGAAACGAGTCATTCT
Source organism: Myrmecobius fasciatus (assembly GCA_023553655.1). Taxonomy (NCBI): domain Eukaryota; kingdom Metazoa; phylum Chordata; class Mammalia; order Dasyuromorphia; family Myrmecobiidae; genus Myrmecobius; species Myrmecobius fasciatus. The sequence continues at coordinate 28,203 of JAJPUD010005978.1, read as the reverse complement.
GGCTGGGTGAGTATATTGGGTTTTGAACTTGGTAAGGTAATTTGGGAGCTACTTCAGGGCTCCATAGGGAGGAGGATAGTGCAGGGAAAGAGAATCTTTTTCTCTTTTGCTCCCTCTGCCTCTGGTTGACTGCAGAGCTGTGCAGAAGAGGGAAGAGAATATTTAATACAGAGAAGATAGTAAAAAGCAAGTCGCAGAGAGTGGACATAGTGAGAAGGAAAGGAGATAGAGGTACAGAGAAAGGTGAGTGAGAAAGTTTAAGCACTAGTAATGAGAAGAGCATGGACTGAAGGGGTTTAGGGGTCGGGAACTTTGGGGAAAAGGGGAAAGCAGGGTGCTACCACTTTAAAAACTTCTGCAAGCATGGACATTTTATCAGAACTCAGGTTTGTGGAACCACACAGGAAAAATCTCAAGGTAAAAACCTACTTGAAGCAAAAAACAAAACAAAACAAAAACAAAAGCAAAACAAACAAACAAATAAAAAACCAAAAAAACCTAGCACTGAACTCTTTCCTGCCTTACAAAAGACAAGAGGTTTGTGTGAATCAGGAAAGCAACTAAAAGGTAATTTTGTTTGAACGGAACATCTAGGTAGATTTTAAAGAACCTCACAAACTAAAGTACTGGTTAATTTTAAATTAATTTTTCAATCAGTATGTTTTTTCAAAATTGGAAACTTAATTGTGATAGATTCTGTTCTACCTGAATTTTAAGAATTGTCTTGTTTTCTCTCAGAACTAAAAGGGAAACTTGTTTAAGGTAACAGGTAGGGAAGCCTCCTGAAAACTCCAGGGCTGTGATAAATTGGGCAAGAAAATCCCATCACTTGATCCATTACTGAATGACTCCGTGAATACAAACTGATAAGTAATGAGTGTTCTGAGATTGTAGAACTCAAATTTGGCTTATTATCTAGTGTCCTGAATGATAGTAGAATATAAATTGAAAAACTAACAAGGGGTGGAAAATGTGTTTAAAAATACGTTGTTATTTATCAGCCTTGCTAACTTGGTAAATATAATTTAGGAGATCAGGTATTTCCCCCTTTGCTTGTGAGTTAAGAAGAAATTACAGCAAAGACCATTTGGCTATTACTTATGAAAATTCTAAGATTGTTCCTTATGTTAAAACCCATAACTGGGAATTACTGTGTATGTGGAACAAGAGAGAGGGGTAAAGCAACATTGGGAAAAGTCCACAGTTGATCTGAGGAAGAAACTCAATGCAAAAAACTTTCCCCCTTATTGGAGAGATGGGAGTAAGAAGAAGTGTCTCAAGGTGAAGTGGTCAGACCTCCTGTTATTATTGTGGGAAGAATGGACACTTCAGGAGGGAGTGTTTGGAATTAAAGAAGGAGAAAAAAGTAGTATCCCTCTTACCTTTTGAGAAAAATGAGATTAGGGCAACCTGAGGTTCCTTCTTTCTAGACATCACTGGGAACTCCCAGTAAATCCTAAGCATGGGACTAGCTGGGAGTAAAAAGGAGAAGATTTAGTAGTTCCTGGAATGGAGAGATCCTCCATCTGTAAATTCATCAGAAATTTAAGGAATTGTTAATGGAGCAAAGGAAAAGATTTCTTTGTACCTATTATAGAAGTCACTCCTGTGTATAGGAAAAATGAAAGGATAGGTGTAAATCCCAGAGGTGGAGAATAACTTGTTAGGCAGAGATTATATTGGATTGTATTGGAATTAAAGGTGTTGAAACATCAAGTGGTGTTTAAAATACGCCCTCTTTTGGTAGAATGTGAATGTCAAAAATAAGGGAGGTTTAAAAATTCCCACTTAAAATCTATCTGGAACTGATGCTGAGTGAAATGAGCAGAACCAGGAGATCATTATACACGGCAACAACAATACTATATAGAGGATCAGTTCTGATGGACATGGCTCTCTTCAACAATGAAATGTTTCAAACCACTTCCAATTGTTCAGTGAAGAAAGCCATATACACCCAGAGAGAGGGATCTGAATGTGGACCACAACATAACATTTTCATGCTCTCGATTGATGTTTGCTTGCGTTGTGTTTCCTTTCTCTGATTTTTCTTTCTTGTAGATACAATTTTTCTTGCACAACAATGATAAGGGTGGAAATATGTATACATATATTCGATTTGTCAAGTATTTTAAGATAATTAACATGTAGTGGACTTCCTGCCATTTAGGGAAGGGGAGGGGACGGGGGGTAAAATTTGTAATGGAAAGCTTTGTAAAGATCAATGCTGAGGAACTACCCATACATATGTTATGCAAATAAAAAAATAAAATAAAATAAAATCTATCTGGAAAATCCAGAGGATGTGGTGAGTGTGTCAAACAGTATCAGTGAAGGGAAAAATAAGATTGCAATCAGTAATAAATGGACTTGTGAAGGATGGACTCTTGGAACTTTGTAGGACTCCTTATGAAACCCCTATTTTGCCTCTTAAGAAATCTTTTTTTTTTGAGACTTGTGGATTAATACAAGACCTTGGAGCAGTAAACAAGATAGTGACATCTTAGAGAACATCAGGAGGGAATAACCCCTGAGGTATCAGGGAACTGTTTAACTGATGAGGAAAATGTTTAAAGGAGGGGGCTTTGTAGAGGGAGGAGTGGGAAACGAATGTTTGTCCTTATCCCCACTCTGGCTAAAATAGAGGCAGCTCCAATATGTTCTAAAGAGGAAGAGAAAGGAGCCATAAAACCCCCTGAAGGACACTGGCAATTACCTGATGGGAGGAGAATGCTGTGTAAGGCCATGCCGAGGGAGACTTTAACTGTATTGAAAGGCACTGGAGTGTTCAAGCAAAGCATGATGTCTTTTATGAAAATTTGGCTGTAGAGGGATGGGTACCACTGCAAAAGAAGCATGTGAAAAAGGTCTAAAGACAAAGAAGGTACTAAGGAGAATGGCCTGGCTCCAGAACATTCGAGTTAGACTTTACTGAAATGTCACTAGTAGGAAAAGGAGGTAGTTATTGGTTATAGTGGACCATTCCAGAGGGCTTGGTAGAATAACAAATTACTTCTAAGGTTTTATAAGAAATAAGCAGAGGGATTGCAAATTAGTGCATCTGCCCTCAGGAAAAATGAAAAGAATGAATCAGGTTCTTCAGAAAGAGATTACTAAATTGATGTTAGAAACTAGATTGCTTTGGACCAAATGTTTGCCTACTGCTTTGTTAAAGAATTAGAACTGTCCCCAGAAAAGATCTGGGGTTTTCCCATATGCAATGATGTTGTTTGGTTTTATAAGGGAGGGGAAAGGAAAAGACCCTCATGTAAACAAAGAACAAGTTTTTAAGGAATTATATACTGCTAGTGTCCTATGTTACTGATAACTGAGCATGAGGTCGGGAGCTTGAGAAGAAGTGGACTCATTACACCAGGGTTAAAGGACTTGTGAAAGAACTTTAAGAATCGATTAAGGACAATTTATAACCTCTAAAACTGAGGGACAATTAGGATTGTTTGGGTGAGAGGGGGATTAATTGTGCTTGAAGACTGCTTGGGTGAACAAGTTCAGCCCTTCCTCTGGGATCCCTATTGATTCCCCTAATTTGAAAGATTATATTTCTTGAAACCATCTTTTCAGCCCTGGGAAAAAAGTTTGGGTGTTATAGTCTCCAAACAAGCAATGAATTTATTGCTAATCTACAAGTTTGTCACAGAGAAATGATTTATAATGTTTACCTCTTGTACCAGAATGAATTTAAGCTTGAAAAAAAGGAAAAAAGTGGGAGGAAGGTCAAAGATGCTACTGAGTCTTCTTAAAGATGTTCCCATTATTTAAAGGGATTCTGAGAACAGTAGTTTATACCTTTGAACATGATTAATAACTAAACATGGTTAATAATTTTTGCTATAGAATTATACAATTTGGAATTTTTTATATATTTCTAAAACTTGAGCCATTGGTTATTGATTAGTGAGTACCTTAAAGCAAAATTATTCGTGTAATGTTGAATTTAAAACTATCTACTCAGATATCAAGATAAGCTGTGAACTTTCTGGGATGAATCTCAGTAAGTTATCAATGTAAGATTATAGTCAATACTTATTTAGGACATGTGATCCTTGAGAACTTAACACCTGAACCTTTGATTAATGAAACTCGCTGTTTAAGATAAAATATCTTAGGATTGTAACTGGTATTGTTTGGAGTTTTGAATTCAGGTATGATTGTCAGTAATCCACCATCTGAGAAAAATGTGCCACAAGTTACTAGAGGAATGTGATTCTGAACTGTTACAGGTGGAGGTTTGTGTCTGGACAAGAGTTGGGAGGACAACCTTGGGCCCTGCTTAAGGTGGGATCCTTCTGACTCAGTTTCCCCATTGTGTTGCTTTGAATAGGAACCCACATGATCATTCCCGAGTCTGGCTATGAGGTAGAATTGTTACTGCTCTCAGGTTGTATATGCTCTCAGGCTGAAACCTGAAGAACTAGTTTTGATGCTATTATAATTATGCCCTTAATTTTGTTTTAGGTCAAGTTTCTATAATCAGAACAAGTGGTCGATAGAAGGCAAGAGTACAATCCAGATATGCCAGATCTTGCAGTTTTCAATCTGAAAATATGTGGTCATTATATCCTAAATAAGTAAGTGAACATATCTGGCTCAGTCTTCTATTTATTGCTAGATGCATATGTCTGTATGAAATAAGGAAAGCTTTCAGAATAATGCAAAAATAAATTACAAAACTGTCTGTTGGACATTCTATCATGGATTATTCTATTGATTATTGAAATTAAATCTGAAATATTTTCAATATAGTTTAAAGTAGAGAATTTTGGTGCAATCAGTTTTCTTAAATGGGATGTAACAATGGGATATTTGGTGTTACATCAATAAAAAGTCTTTTTTATTTAAATTGTTCTAATATGGGAATAACAATGTGTTATCTTACAAATAACTTGGTAGGAAAAGTTGCTGGCCAATCTAAATTGGTCTCTCCAATCCATCTTACTGCAATCCTTTGGATACTGATCTTTCTATTTCAAGCTATCCTAACCCCCTAGGTTTGTTTTCTTCTAGGCAATACCAGCTGTATCTACCAGCTTCTGGGAGCTTCACTCAGAATCCATTGCATGCTGCCCCCTCTCAAGCTCAATTCTACGTCCCCTTCCACCTTGAAGTAGCCACAATTCCTGTGGAAGACTGAGATTTCCGACCCTTGACCCCAAAGTTCCATCTCCCCAAAAGGGGCAGAAGTTGGGGGAGATGATGGGCCGGAGTTGAGGATCTACTCAGAACTGTGTACCTAGCCAAGGAATATGGAACCTATTCTTGTTTTTATTATCCTCTTGTCTGGGCCCAATTTATTGTATTCCTTTGTTAGTCTTATCCCTTCCAGGTCACAAGTTTTTAATTTAAAAGGAAGTTTTAAATGAGAATAGTTGCTTTTGAGGAAGATCACAATATAGAGGAGTGTGAACTAATTTTTCCCATTGGGAAAAATGTGTGAAAATAGTCCTTTCTAGAAATAAAGGGGAAGGATTGTGAGAGACAAACAGGGTTAAGTTTCCACAGAAAAGCTAAAATTCAATTTCTTAGAAACCCTGAGCAGACAATGAGAAAGACTGAAAAGCTGCTCCCACAGACTCTTGTGAGCCTCAAGGTAAGGGAAGATAATAGGTGTCTGACCAATGAGCTTTTGGGAGAAGAGACTCACTTGGCTCCAAACTTTATAAAGATGTGGAGGTGAGTTTGAGCTTCAAGGTTCAAGGGCCGGGGAAAAGGCTTTTCTTTACTGTTCTTGCTTAATAAGCCTCATGCAAGGAAGCTGACACCCCCTAGATAGAATTAGAGCTTCACTAACAGAACCTGGGATGTATGAGAAGGGAAGGGCACATGTCTGGGAGCAGCAGGTAAGAAATGATGTGACCCTAAGGGGAGCTGACCTGTCCATTCTTTGGGGGAGGGAACCTTGAGGAACTAACAGCATAAAGCCCATCTGCTTCTGTTCCCATCCGAGGGGTGGAGCCCACTTCTGGCCAGAAATGTCCAATTCCTCTGGACTTTCTCAATAAAATTTGTTACCCAACTTTCTGAGTCGGCTTGCTCTTAACAGGAAGGGAACATTTATTAAATGCCTACTGTATGCTAGACACTGTGCTAAAAACTTGACATGTGATCATTCTCATTTGATCCTCACAACACCCCTGGAAAGTGGGTACTATTTTACAGGTGAGGAAACTAAGGCAAACAGAAGTTAAATAATTTGCCCAGGTTCCCAACGAGCCCAACTCTCTTTCCAAGGAGAACCCTATCAGAGTTTTATTAATTTATAATCCTTGATTTCCTGAGGTTTTTGCCAATATCAAAGGCATATAACTATCTACTGCAATTATCCAAAAAAGTCAGTGAAAAGGAGGACTGAGCTAATTAACATGAGATGATTGCTCTAGACAACCCAATAGAATTCTTTATTTTTATTTTGTTATCTTAAGGCGATCAGGGTTAGATGACTTGCCCAGTTACTAAGTAAAAGGCATCTGAAGATGGATTTGAACTTAGGTTCTCTTAAGGATAGTGCTCTACCCACTGTACCACCTACCTAACTGCTCCTAGAAGTCTAAAGAAAATTTACTTTTAGAATTTAAATATTAAAAATTGTAATATAAATAATGTAAAAATTACTATATTAAATATTAAAAATAAAAATAATGTAAATTTAAAATTTACATAAGAGAAAACCTGTTCTGAAATGTTCCCTTTCTACAAAGCCCCCCTCTCCTCCCTACCCTGAAGCAGGCCTTTGTATATTTGTGTCAATTATTTCATAGTGATAGAGGATGCTCACATAATCCATTATTGCCAGGAAACACCAGTACAGACCAGCTCATTTTTGCACATAATACTGGGAATGAGACAAAACAAGGGTTATGTCCATTTTAAAGAGGAGAAAGTTGAACTTCAAAGGCAATGACTCATAAAAACAGCTTTCACTCAATAAGCACTTATTAAGCACCTACTTATGCCAAACAGCTCTCTAGTTGCTGGGACTACAGAAATAAAGGGAAAAAAGTAGCTCCTGTGCTTTGGATGCTGTGCCAGTCTACATTTCAATACAATTGCCAGACTTACAAAGCACCTTTCCTACCATACCACCATGAGGCATGTAATACAGGCATTATTGGCTCCTTTTTTTACAAATGAGGAAACTGAGTCTGAGAAACAGCCTGAGCCAACCTTGACCTAGATTTGAGTTCAGCCAAGAAACTGGGGAGTGACAAGGCAGGATTTGAATCCAGAACTCCTGACTTCTAGTCTTTCCCTCATGTAAGGGAGTTGAAGTGGGGGGGGGAATTACAGTTTGCCCACTTGCTCTGGGCACAGAGAAATGGGGTGACAGGTGGGGAGTGGGGGCAGAGGAAGCACTTAATAGGGCCCTATCTGTGAAATAAGAGATTTTCATTTGGATTCCAGGCTCCTGAAGTGGAATGGGGGTTGGAAGGGTAAGTGGGAGTCATCCCTCTCTCCTTCTCCCCTCCCCCAGCAAAGCCAGAAACCCTCACAGCTCCAAGAGATGGCAGGCCATGGTGGGCCTGAGTCTGGGGTGGGGCAGGGGGTCTGGACCACTCTCCTCTGCCTTTGTACTTGCTTTTCTGAGCCCGGATTTCCTGGAAATGGGCTTTCTTTGGCTCAGGAATTCTCGGGAGTAATTCCAAAATGCAGCTTTCTCAAGAGATCAAGAGTGGCTGAGTTGGATTGTTTTAGCATCAGGCTCCTAGAGGGAGGAGAGAAGTCTTGAATTCAAATCCTACCTCAGACACTTACTCGGTAAATGACTTAATCTCAGTTTCCTCCTCTATGAAATGGGGATAATAATAGCATTTACCTTGTAGGTTTGTTGTGAGCCTCAAATGAGATGATAAACGTAAAGAGCTACACACAGATCAGCATCATCATTGCTATTGTTAATATCTGGAAAAAGAAGCATTTTCTCTTCCAGCTCTAGTTTGGGATCTAGATTATCAGTGAAGGCACAGAAAAGGTGTTGGAGGTCAGTGAGGGCTTAGGCATTTTGTTATTTATTGCACAATCACATCCTCAACATCTCCTATCATCTTCACTCCATCAATAAATCATTATCAAAAAACATTAAGTACCTACTATGTGCCGGGCACTGTGCTGAGCAATATGAGCTCACTTATTTTATATATAAATTTTAATGTGTGATATTTATTTTATAGATTTTCTTTTTTTAATTAAAGCTTTTTATTTTCAAAACATATGCGTGGGTAATTTTCAACATTCACCCTTACAAAACCTTGTGTTCTAATTTTTTTCCCTTCCTTCTTCCTCTCCCCTTCCCTAGAGGGCAAGTGATCCTTTATATGTTAAATATACGCAATTCTTCAATACATGTTTCCACAAATATCATAGTGCATGAGAAAAATCAGATCAAAAAGGAAAAAAAAGAGAAAATAAAATTCAAGCAAATAACAACAAAAAGTGAAAATCCTATGTTGTGACCCACACTCAGTCCTCTCTCTGGGTACACATGGCTCTCTTCATCTCAAGACCATTGGAATTGGCCTGAATCATTTCTGAGGTGGTATTTGAACTCAAGTCTTCCTGATTCAGGGCTCAGGATATTTAGCTAGGTCTAGATCCCTGATATGATTTTTTAAAAATTATAGCTTTTATTTTCAAAATATATGCAAACCCCCAATTAAATACCAAATTTGAAATTCTGAAAATAAAAGGAGAGATTAATAAAATTGAAAGTAAAAAAACTATCGGATTAATAAATAAAACAGTTGATTTTATGAAAAAAATAGATAAACTTTTAGTTAATTTTGTTAGAAAAAGAAAATCAAATTGTTAGTCTCAAAAATGAAAAGGGAGAACTTTCCACCAATGAAGAGGAAATTAGAGCAATAAGTAGGAATTACTTTGCCCAACTTTATGCCAATAAATTTGATAACCTAAGTGAAATGGAGGAATGCCTACAAAAATATAGATTGCTCAGAGTAACAGAAGAGGAAATAAATTACTTAAATAGTCCCATTTTTTTTAAAAAAGAAAGAAACAGAACAAGCTATTAATCAACTCCCTAAGAAAAAATTTCCAGGGCCAGATAGATTTACATGTGAATTCTACCAAACATTTAAAGAACAATTAACTCCAATACTATGCAAACTATTTGAAAAAATAGGGAACCAAGGACTCCTGCCAAATTCCTTTTATGACACAGACATGGTATTGATACCTAAACCAGGTAGGATGAAAACAGAGAAAGAAAACTATAGACCAATTTCCCTAATAAATATTAAATCTTAAATAAAATATTAGCAAAGAGATTACAGAAAGTCATCCCCAGGACAATACACTATGACCAAGTAGGATTTATACCAGGGATGCAGGGCTGGCTCAATATTAGGGAAACTATCAGCATAATCAACTATATTAATAAGCAAACTAACAAAAATCATATGATTATCTAAATAGATGCAGAAAAAGCATTTGATAAAATCCAACACCCTTTCCTATTAAAAACACTAGAGAGTATAGGAATAAATGGGCTTTTCCTTAAAATGATCAGTAGCATCTATTTAAAACCATCAGCAAGCATCATATGTAATGGAGACAAACTAAAACCATTCCCAATAAGATCAGGAGTGAAACAAGGCTGCCCACTGTCACCATTACTATTCAATATTGTATTAGAAATGTTAGCTTTAGCAATAAAAGAAGAAAAAGAGATAAAAGGAATCAGAGTAGGTAATGAAGAAACCAAATTATCACTCTTTGCAGATGACATGATGGTATACTTAGAGAACCCTAGAGACTCAACTAAAAAACTACTAGAAACAATTCACAACTTTAGCAAAGCTGCAGGATTCAAAATTAATCCACATAAATCATCAGCATTTTCTTTTTCCTGAGGCAATTGGGGTTAAGTAACTTATCCAGGGCCACACAGCTAAGCAGTGCTAGGTGTCTGAGGCCAGATTTGAACTCAGGTCCTCCATACTTCAGAGCTGGTGCACCATCTAACTGCCCTAATTATCAGCATTTTTATATATCACCAACAAAGTCCAGCAGCAAGAGATATAAAGAAAAATTCCATTTAAAATAACTTTCAATAATCTAAAATATTTGGGAATCTATCTGCCAAGGAATAGTCAGAAACCAAATGAACACAATTACAAAACACACCAAAAAGTCAGATCTAATCAGTTGGAAAAATATTAAGTGCTCATGGGTAGACCGAGCGAATATAATAAAAATGACAATACTACCCAAGCTAATTTACTTATTTAGTGCCATACCAATCAAACTCCCAAGAAATTATCTTACAGATCTAGAAAAAATAGTAGCAAAGTTCATTTGGAAGAACACAAGGTCAAGAGTTTCAAGAGAATTAATGAAAAAAATGGCAGATGAAGGTGGCCTTGCTGTACCAGATCTAAAACTATATTATAAAGCAGCAGTCATCAAAACCGTTTGGTACTGGCTGAGTAATAGAGCAGTCGATCAGTGGCATAGGACAGGTTATCAGGACAATCTAGGCAATAAATTTTAACAATTTAGTGTTTGATAAACCCAAAGACCCCAGTTTTTGGGATAAGTACTCACTATTCGGCAAAAACTACTGGGAAAATTGGAAACTAGTGTGGAAGAAATTAGGGCTGGACCCACACCTTACACCACATACCAAGATAAAATCTAAATGGGTTCATGATCTGGATATAAAGAGTGATACTATAAGTAAATTAGAGGAATGTAATATAGTTTACCTCTCAGACCTGTGGAGAAGGAAGGAATTTATGTCCAAAGAAGATCTGGAACTCCTAATTGAACACCAGATAGATAATTTTGATTATATTAAGTTGAAAAGTTTCGGTACAAACAAAACTAATGCAGACAAGATTAGGAGGGAAGTATCAAATTGGGAAATCATCTTTACATTTAATGGTTCTGATAAAGGCCTCATTTCTAAAATATAGAGAGAATTGTCTCATATATATAAGAATTCAAGCCACTCTTCAATAGATAAGTGGTCTAAGGATATGAACAGACAATTTTCAGATGATGAAATTAAAACTATTTATAATCATATGAAAAGTTGCTCCAAATCATTATTGATCAGAGAAATGCAAATTAAGACAACTCTGAGGTACCACTACACACCTGTCAGATTGGCTAAAATGACAGGAAAAGTTAATGATGAATGTTGGAGGGGACGTGGGAAGGCTGGGACACTGATGCATTGTTGGTCGAACTGTGAATGGATCCAGTCATTCTGGAGAGCAATTTGGAGCTATGCTCAAAAAGTTATCAAACTGTGCACACCCTTTGACCCAGCAGTGTTTTTATTGGGCCTATATCCCAAAGAGATCTTAGAGGAGGGAAAGGGCCCCACATGTGTAAGAATGTTTGTGGCAGCCCTTTTTGTAGTGGCTAGAAACTGGAAACTGAAGGGATGCCCATCAATTGGAGAGTGGCTGAATAAATTATGGTATATGAATGTTATAGAATATTATTGTTCTGTGAGAAATGACCAGCAGGACGATTTCAGAGAGGCCTGGAGAGACTTGCATGAACAATGCTCAGTGAAGTGAGCAGAACCAGGAGATCATTATACACGGCAACAACAAGACTATATGATGATCAATTCTGATGGACATGGCTCTCTGCAACAAGGAGATGATTCTGGTCAGTATCAATGGTCTTGTGATGGAGAGAGCCATCTACACCCAGAGAGAGGCCTGTGGGAACTGAGTCTGGACCACAACGTAGCATTTTCACACTCTCTGTTGTTGCTTGCTTGCATTTTATTTTCTTTCTCCTTTTTTTCCTTTTTGATCTGATTTTTCTTGTGCAGCACGTTAAGTGTATAAATATATATGCATATATTGTACTTAACATATTTTTACCATGTTTAACATATATTGGATTACTTGCCATCTAGGGGAAGGGAGGGAAATTTGAAACACAAGATTTTACAAGGGTTAATGCTGAAAAATTAACCATGCATATGTTTGGTAAATAAAAAGTTTTAATAAAAATATGCAAAGATAGTTTTCAACATCCACCCCTGCAAAACCACACCCTCTCCCCTAGACAGCAAATAATCCAGCATAGGTTAAACATGTGCAATTCTTCTAGACACATTTTCATGATTATCATGCTTCACAAGCAAAATCAGATCAAAAAGAAAAAAGTAAGAAAATAAAAAGCAAGCAAACAACAAAAAGGGCTGTGATCCCCATTCAGTCCCGACAGTTTCCCCTGACATGTTTATCAGTGAAGTTCCCCATTAGCCATTTTTGAGCTTTCCATAAAGCAAACCACAGATTTCGGTGTTTTCTTACTATTTCCTAATCCTAGAAATAAGTGGACATCTAGATGGGGCCACAGTGCCCAGAGTCCTGGGCTGGGAACAAGGAAGGCTCCCCTTCCTGATCTGCCCTCAGATACCTCCTAGCCGGGTGACCATGGCCAAGTCACTTCGCTCTGTCTGCCTCAGTTTCCCCATCTGTAAAATGAGGAGAAGAAAGGGCAGACCTTCCCAATATCTTTGCCAAGAAAACCCCACACGGGATCACAGAGAACCAGACAACCGGCTGAAATGATTGAACAACAAGACTCAGGGAAACTCATCAGTAAAATCAACTTACAAAGGATGCAGGTTTGGGAATTCTGTGTCTAGGTCTCGGCTGTTGTCCAGTCGCTCCTACCCTTCAGGACCTCATTTGGGGTTTTGTTGGCAGGGATACCTGGAGGGGTTGGTGATTTCCTTCTCTGGCCCCATTTTACAGAGGAGTAAACTGAGGCAAACAGGACCACGTCGACTGCCCAAGGCCTCACATCTAAGTGACCCCCAAGAGAGCAGTGTTGAGGTTATGGGGGGAAGAGTCTCTTTGCCGTTTCTGTTTTGAGGTGGAGACGCGGCCCCGAGCTGGGCCAGGCCCTAGAAGCATCATCGTGTCTGAGTGTCCAGTGGCTGATGCCTTATGGGGAGGGGCAAGCTCTCCCAGGGCAGGGGGGCTCCTGCACAAATCGAAATGGACTCGTTGGGGCAGTGTGAGCCCTGGGCGATGGAGAGGCTCTTGGTGAGAGCCGAGGGAGACTGGAAATGCCCTCCCTTCAGCCATTCACAATTCTTCCCTCAACAAGTCAAACCCACAAGCTTTTCCAAGTGACCACTGTATACCTTGCCTGGGGACACAAAAGAAAGGAGCTCACTTTCTATGGTGGGAAAAGCTCAAATACTCGAGGGCAGGCCCGGGTCCCGAGAAGGGGCCTTCTGGGCCTTCTCCACGGAGCCCCGGAGGTGAAGTTCTAGAGAGGAGCTTATTTCCCAGGGCAAAAAAGGAGCACATTCTCCAAGGGGAAAGTGGATTTTTGCTCCCACTCCGAGACTACCTTCAGGTAATTGGAAAGCTTCCCCAGCTTATCTCCTGCTTCCTGACAGAGCTTTGAAGTTAAATGACCCGTTCTTGGGAACTGAGTTTTGTTTGGAGCTTAATGATCCTCCTGGCTCTCGCTTTGCTTTCTTCTTAGTTGGCAAGAGAACAACTCAGCCAGGGCAGAAAGGGGGAGGCTTCCCACTTTTTTATTAGCTCCTGTTCTTGGATTCCCCCCCACACCTAATAGTATTTTATTTTTTCCAATGAATATGTAAAGAGAGTTTTCAGCATTCATTTTGTAAGATTTTGACTTCTGATTTTTAGCTCCTCTTCTTTGCATCAGCTTAGACCCCAAATGCTGCAAGAATGGGGGTCCTGGCTCTGTCCCCCCACCTGCATTTGGCATCTCTTCAGTGCCCACTTTCCTTCCCTAATTCTGCCTCAGGGGCTCCCTTTATCCTTGAAGGGTCCTCAGAGGCAGACTTCCAGGGAGGGGCAAGAAAATCTGCCTCCCTCCCCCCAGACCCCAGGGCTCCCAGTCTGGCCTGGCACCACAGGGATGTGAAGAATGCCAGTTACCCATCATGCCCCTTGATACCCAGTCCATGCCCCCCTAGAGTCTGCTGTGAGAAGACTTTTTAAGTTCTGAAGTCCCAAAGTCCCAAAGAGACCCATTCCCCTTCTTAAATCTATTAAATTATCTATTAATCCACAAAATTAATCTATGAAGTCTATTAAATATCTATTAATCTACAAAATCTATTAAATTATCTATTAATCTACATAAATCTATTAAATTATCTATTAATCTATAAAATTAACCACTAATGTCTAAAAATTAAACTATACAATCTATTAAATTATCTGTCTAAATTAACTATTAATCTATAAAATTAATCTAAGCAATCTATTACATTATCTATTAATCTATAAAATCTATTCAATTATCTATTAATCGATTAAATCTAAAGCTAACCACCCAGTGGTTGATGATAATCCATGATGGCCTTTTGTGTCCTGAGACCTCCAAGCAGAAGGAAGCCCCCAGCTCCGGGGTGGGTGCCCGTCTACTTCTGGAAAGCTTTCCCGGGGGGGGTGGGCTTTGGAGAGCGAGAATTGCCCCGTGCCCTTCCTGGTGTCCCCAGGACTCAGCACAGTGCCTGGCACAGGGCCGGGGCCTTATACCTGTTTGCCGGCTTGGCCCTGGGTTGAATAGCTGCATTTCCCCAGACAGATGTCTTCTTGGATCCCGGCTCTGTACACATGTTCTGCTACCCGCCGGCATCAGGGCGATAGGTGGCCAAGAGCACTCCTGTGGGTACGAGGGACAGTCTCTTTTGTCACTCCCTAACTAAAGAGCTTTTTGCCTCGAATAATGTGTCCTTTGGGTGGCTGTTTGGGCGAGGAGCTGAGACTCTCAATGGTTATGCCACCAGGCCCTGGTGTGTCTCTAACTGGGGTAGATCCGAGGGCTGACACATGAGGAGGAGTCCTGGGTGTGTAACTCTTCATCGCCCACTTTCCCACAGCCACGTTAAGCGGTATATCTACAAAGCTTTTACCCTGACATGAATTCTTTTTTTTTCCCTGAGGCAATTGAGGTTAAGTGACTTGCCCAGGGTCACACAGCTAGGGAATGTTAAGTGTCTGAGACCAGATTTGAACTCAGGTCCTCCTGACTTCAGGGCTGGTGCTCTATCCACTGCACCACCTAGCTGCCCCTACACGAATTCTTTAAAACGCTTCCCACTCCAGGCGTTTCTGATGGGCCTGAGGTAGAAAAAAGATATTATTGGAGTCACTCATTCTATCCAAACTCACTCTCCCGATGAGCTACGGGCCTCTTTGCCTTTGCCCAGGCTGATTGCCACCCGGCCTTTAGCTGAGATGATTTTGTCACGGAGCGCCTGGAAATAAATATTTATCTTGCAAGAAAAAGCAACAGCCTCAAACCTCATTAAACAAAGTCAGTCTAGCCATATTTAAGGAAAAGAACTGATGGAAGCAAAATGATCCCCGTGTGCCCAGATGAAAAATGCACCCAGCAAATCCTCTGCCCCCTGTGGCTTACAGGGATTGCTTGGGCAGGAATGGGCTGAGGGCTCGAGGCCCTCATCAATTTCCACCTGCAGTGGCAGGGAGGAGGTTATCGATTAAATAAATAAGTTGGATTAAATTTCCAGAGCACTTAACATTATGATGATGTTGGGACAGCATCTATAATGTGACTTTTACATCACACGCCCTTGATCTCTGTTGGGGAGCTCGGGGGGTTCTGATATGTTTACAACAGCTATGGGGGGGTGTCTTTTTTCCCCCACTCAATATAATAATTCCATACTGAGCAAGAGTCCCACAGGAGGATAAACATGGAAACACTTCTATTAAAAATGTCAGCACGTTACCAAGGTCAGAATCCACAGAACTGAAGACTGGGAGGGCCCGTGAAAAAGCATCTTGTCCAACCAACCCTTGGGTTTGTTTCTTTCAATGAGTGTTCCATGAACCTCAGCGTCTGGACCTCCCTGTCAGTTCTGGAGACGCCCTTCCGTTCCCAGGCTGCAATTGTCCCTCGGAACAAAGCTTCCCAGTGCACCGGAACCGTGCTCTCCTGGGACCAACGTACAAGACTCCCCTCACTGCTCCCAGTCTCCCTTCCAGGGGGAAAAAGGCGCGTTTTCTCTCTTATTCTGAGGCCATTCTTGGTTTTCTGCTGCTCCAAGATCAGCTTCCTCTAAACACTCTTTCTGCTGAAGTCACTGTAAGATACTTTTTGGGCTCAGCTTGTACCTGCAGGCCGGGTCTCTGGGAGCGTACCTGAGGACACAGGGCAGGGCACTGTGGGGTCCTGGCTGTTCCCCGAAAAGACTCCACATGCAGATCTTCTGACCCAGCCGTGTGTCTCCTGGGCCTGTATCCCAAAGAGAACTTAGAGGAGGGAAAGGGACCCACCTGTGCAAGAATGTTTGTGGCGGCCCCTTTTGTAGTGGCTAGAAACTGGAAACTGAAGGGATGCCCATCAATTGGAGAGTGGTTGAATAAATTATGGTTTATGAATGTTATGGAATATTATTGTTCTGTAAGAAACGACCAGCAGGACGATTTCAGAGAGGCCTGGAGGGACTTGCATGAACTGATATTGAGTGAAATGAGCAGAACCAGGAGATCATTATACACGGCAACAACAATACTATATGATGATCAATTCTGAGGGATGTGGTTCTCTCCAACAATGAGGTGATTCAGGCCAGTTCCAATGATCTTATGATGAAGAGAGCCATATACACCCAGAGAGGCCTGTGGAAACTGAGTGTGGATCACAACATTGTATTATCACCTTTTTTATTGTGTTTTGCCTGCATTTTGTTTTCTTTCTCATTTTTTTCTTTTTTCATCTTATTTTTCTTGTGCAGCAAGATAACTGTATAAATATGTATACATACATTGGATTTAACATATATTTTACATGTTTAACATATTGGACTACTTGCCATCTAGGGGAGAGGGTGGGAGAAAGGAGGGGAAAATATGGAACAGAAGGTTTTGCAGGGGTCAGTGTTGAAAAATTATCCATGCATATATTTCGCAAATAAAAAGCTTTATTAAAAAAGACTCTCCACGTGCAGCCCCCGGCCTTTTTTCTGGCTGGGCCCCCTCCCTGGAATATCCACCTTCCTCACCTCCATCTCCTGACTTCCTTCAGGTCTTGGCTAAAATCTCACCTTTGTACAAGAAGCTTTTCCCAATCTCTCTTAATGCTAACACCTTTTCTACAAAATTACCTCCAACTTATCGTAAATAGATATGCCATATATATGTGCACATACAGATACACAAGCACATATACACACATGAACAGCACGCATGGTTGTGTATGGGTCTCCCCTTTGATCGTCAGCTCCTTGGGGGCAGGCTCAATTCTCCTTTTGACTTGTTTCTGGAGCACCCCAAGTATTTAATGTGGTGGCTGTTCTTGCCTTATTGGAGACCTCGGCACCCACATGGTTATGATGGGAGAACTGAGCCAACAGCACAGAGAAAGTCCTCAGAGGTGGCCCTTGGACCCCTGGAGGGGAGGAGTCGCTAGCTGCCCCCCAGGTGTACACAAGTCTACCTTTGTCTGTATGAGCCTACAGCACCTCCATTTTGGGTTCTCCCCTGGAAAGTGCCAGAGCCTGATTTAAAGACACTAGGGGACTATCAGGGACACAGAAACAATCTGGTCCATTCCCCAAAGTGGGCAGATGAGTCAAAAGAGGCCCAGGTAAGTAGTCTCAGAGTGGCTGAAGCGCTAAGTAGCAGAGCCAGGGTGTGAGCTCACAGATGGATGAGGGCAGCTAAGAGATCCCCGGGCCTAGAGGCAGAAGACCAGTCGCCCCTCTCCCCAACAAAGTTTCCCCCTTTATCTCAAGGAGAGATGGTCGTAGGCATTTAGCCACAGCCCACCTCAGAGGGCTGCAGGAGAATGCACCGCATAATAATATAATCCTAAACCCAAAGGAGTCACCCTCAGCCCCAGGATCTGGCCTCCCCATCGGCCCCAGGTCCTCCCTGCCAGCCTGCGGTCCTCCCACTGGCCTGCAGTCCTCCCCTCTGGCCCATGGTCCTCGGTAGGACAAATCCAGAAGGCATAAACCTGATTAATACTTCATGTCCACCAGGGACTTGGCTTCAGCCCTGATTACAAACAACTCCTGGGCACAAACAGAGCCGCACTGCAGGGCTGGGCAGCGCTCCCCAAAGCCGTGGGTCCCAATGCGCTCCCTTACAATCCAACCTGAAGGCCCTGACTGTGCCACAAGATGACTGTTCCCTGCCCATTTCACCGAGGTTCCCCATTTATGTGTCAGACTCGGGCCAAGTGGCCCTCGTTCTGCTTAGAGAAGTTAGAAGCCGTCAGAGCCCTTTTCCTGTCCCCTGGGAGGCCTGAGTGCTGCAGTCACCACGTCTGGACATGTCATAGGAGAACCGAGGAGAAAGCCTGGGGAGCGTGGGCCCCTCCTGCCTATCTCAGCTCCCAGCCCCCCCCAAAAGCTTCTCCTGTTCTCCATCTGCTCTGGAAAAACTTGTAATCCGAAGGGTCTCTGCCCTAATATTCCCCCCCCCCCGAGATTCCTGCCTCCTTGAACCAAGGGCTCCAATGTGGCTTCGGGAGCAGGTGGTCTTGAGGGTGGTGGGAAACTGGCAAGGCAGAAATGTAGGCAAAGGCACTGTAATGCTCAGGGAGAAACTGAGGCAGTATCACACATGGAAATTAGGTAATGCTTTATTGATGTTAATTGAGAGTTCAGAATCCATAGCTATGGAAGAGGATGCTGGGACTCATGTCTCAAAGCACGCAGTCCAGGCCAGAGACTTAGACCGACAGCCATGTCAGCCGACTGAATCATTATTCAGCACCTCATTGGTGGGGGAACACAAGTTTTATAATCTCCATAGCCCAGGGGAAACAAAGAACTCATGGGAACAGCTGAGCACATCTGGTGTCCAAGGAAACCATAAATTCAGTTCTGGCAGGTAGGGAGTAGGATGCCAGAACTGGGGGAAGACAGAAAGTCTGGGTCATACAGATAAGGGGGATGTCGAGGCTGGCCATCTGGAGGTTTCATAACTCCCTTGGAATGTGAGTCCCATTATTTCTGAAGGTCAGGAAGTGGGGATTCTATTCTAGGACAGGGCAATTAAGGGAGACTGAAACAGCAATTAAGGGAGACTGACACTGCAACTGAGGGAGACTGAGACAGGGAAACTGGTACAACAGCACGAACACAGGGTAGCCCAGGAGGGCAACTGGAGAGAGCCAAGCACCTAACTGCCGTCCCTCTAGTACTTTGGAGTTTACAACATGCGCCATTTCCATACTCTCCCTGATCCTCACAACCCACCTCTGAAGGATGATCATCCTCCTTCACAGATGAAGATCCTGGGTTCCAAAGGGTGAAGGTTGCAAAGAAAGTTTGGGAAGCCTTGAATGCCAGATCTAAGGGGTATGGACTTGAGTCAGTGGGCAACATTTCTGCAAACAGAGGTAGATTTGAAGCTTTTCTCTGACACTTATCCGCCTTTCCTTATGGAAAACTCACTTCCTGCCGGTGAACCTCAGTTTCCTCATCTGTAAAATGGAGACCATTATACTTTGTGCTTCCTGGTTAGGAGGAATTCTGTTAGTGTAGGCTCTCATTACTTCATACAGCTCCCAGTTGTTCTCCTGATCTCCACTCTCCCTCCCAGCCACCGTGCTCTCCGTGTCACCCCCCATTCATGTGCAGAGGGAAGTGAGCAGAGCCAGGAGGACAATTTAATCAATAGCAATTTTAATGAAAACAAACAACTCTGAACGATTGAAGACTGGATCAATGCAATGACCAGAATTCTGAGTTACTCTGGGACCAAATATAAGCTTTTCCATCCCTTTCCTTCTCTTGGATTCTCTATTCCAGCCAATCAGACTTCTTGTTCACCTTCTCACTCACATATCGAAACGCTGGCAATATCCAAAGAAGAATAGGAAAGAAGCACGATGCTTAATTAAGAAAGAGGGGGGGATTGGAGTAAAAACTCTTTCCTGAGTTGAAATCTGGGGCAATTCATTGTTTCTTATTTTTCCTGGCCCAATCTCCCCTCCTGCACTGTTTACAGGCTGCTGTGACCAGCTGTTGTACTGTTGCATTACCTGCCTTTCAGTCTCCCCCCCAAGAAAAAGTATCTAAGAAGCTGAAATCCCTGCCTGGTTAGTTACATTGATCAAATTAACTGGCCAAGTAATTCCTAAAATTAATAATAAATAACCCCTTAGTGACCCAACCGCGGGGCCCTCGGCTGGAGGGGATGAATACTGGCTGAGGTAGCAGAGAGGTCAGAAGGATGAGGGGGTCACCAGGCAAGACACGCTGGTAACTTTGCAGAGAACAGTTACTGTTGAATCATGAGAATGATTGCAGAAGGCTGAAATTACAATTAAAATGAACAAGGTTCACAGACTCCCCAGCATCCTCTTGCCTGACTCAATCGGCCCCTCCCAAACTGACTCAACATGTGCAGATCGGACATAAGGAAAGTGACCGGTGTGGTGGGGGCTGCAGGACAGCAGGACCCCCTGCCTGTCCCGCAATCTGGAGCTAGGACCTCCTAACCCTTTGGCCCAGGATCCCTCCCACAGGGAAAGTGGGAAAAGCTTCGCGTGTCCAGAAATTTTAAAGATGCTCCTTCTGTAGCAGCTGAGGGGTGTCCGTCCCCTAGGGAACAGCTGGAGAAAGCGAGTTCTATTATAGGAAATGAAGAAAGGGAGCCTCGGATGAAGGGATGCAGAGGGAAGTGAGCAGAGCAGGAGGCCCATGTAACCAAGAGCAGTTGGTATAGAACAAACAGCTCGGAACGACGGGAGCAATGCAGTGACCAGAAGTCCGAGCCCAGCACAGACGGCCACCCCCGAAGGAGGGATGATGAGCAACATGACCAATGGGGAAATTTATTTGGCTTCAGCAGACATAATTATTACAAGTCTTCCCTCTCCCCACTTTGCCTCCAAGCGGGGGAAAGAAAATAAGGGCTTTTTAATCAAAAAGAAACTGGCTTCAGTTTATAGAGAGCTCCAAGGGCTGGGAGCCCCCCCCTCCTGAGGTTTGGAGCCATTCCCAAGAATGGTTCACCTCAATAAAAAGTATAATTTGTTATCAAGCCTAAATTGCCTTTCTTCCCTTGCTGCCTCATGGGCCTTCAGAAACACCCTTTCTCTCTCGGAAGGAAAGGGAAGTGTGCAGGTGGCAAGATTTAGTGAACACAAACACAATATCTCTGCTTGTTACTATAACAGCTAAAGTACATTTCACACACCCAGGGTCCCAACAGCTGCTCGGTCCCTTTTCTAAGGTTTCACCTGGTTACTTTGTCCATTCGTTCTAACCGGCTTTTCTTTTCTACACTGCCGGTGAAATAGACTCTTTCCTCTGGGGCTGCTGGGCTTTTGTTTTATCTTATTTTTTAATTTTGCTTTGCCTTCCTTCTCAAACATTCTAGATCTTTCTATTTTCTATTTTCCAGGTATTTGTTCATTTTTTTTTCATAAACACATTAACAGCTGTACAGTTAAAAACTGGCAGTTTGGCCAGCCAGTTGGGGCTGGAGAAGAAAGCCCTGAGTTCAAATTCTGCTATGTGATTATCAGCAAGACTAATCTCTGCCTGCCTTAGTTTCCTCAGCTACAAAATAGGAATAATAATAGCTTTACTTCCCAGTGTTGTTGTTAGGAAAAAATGAGATAATAATTACAAAATGCTCAGCACACTGCCTGGTACATAGGAGGTGTTATATAAATGCTAACTATTTTTATTATTTGGTTCAACCCCATCATCCCACAGTAGGGATCACTTAGGCCTAAATGGGCTAAGAAAGGGGAAAACCATCCCTTTCCTCAGGGAGCATACATCCTAAGGGGAGAAACACAGACAAGCTATAGGGCATGTGTGCATTTCCCAGTTGGATCGGTCTGTCCCCCTCCCCACTTCACCTCCAAGTGGAGGAAGAAGAGAAAGAAAATAAATGCTTTTTAATTGAAAAGAAATTTTAAGTGACCTGGCTTCCATTTAAAGAGACTTCCAAGGGCAGGGAGCCCCACTTCCTGCCATCCCAAAGAATGGCTCATAAATAAAAAATATAACTTATCAAGCCTAAATTGTCTTCCTCCCATTGCTTCTAGTCCAGACTTTCAGGGAGTTATGAATAGAGAGCTATCTCTGGATCTTTTCTACTCATCCTTCCCCAAGGGAGACTTTGATTCCTTCTCAGAGGGGAGCAAGAAATTGCTGTCATAAGGCTGACCACTCTCCTCCCCTTAGAGAAGGGGTACTCGGATAGTATAATATCTCTAATATTGTTAGTCTAGGGGAAATGATATTTAGGTTCAAGCTGTGCCCTTATCTCTGTCCCTTAATGGGGAAGAAGCATCCAAACCCTATATCCAGCTTTTTTCTCCCTTCCTCCCACAGGCCAGTTCCACAAAGCCCATATATAGCAAATGGAAAATAAACCCATTTATTAAAGCTGCTATCAGATAGAAATTAGAGACATTGTACAGAAGGGAATATAACACACAATATGCAGACTGAAAGTTTTCCCACAGGGAGAGAAGTATCTCAACTGGAAGAAAATAGGGAGACAAGAAAGTGCCCAATTTCACCTAAGGGGAAATTTCCCAGAGTCTCTGGTAAGGTAAGCTAGGATTGGAAAACAACGAAGATAAAAGCTTTTATACACGTTGGCTTCCTCCCAGAGACTTTCTCTCCCTTCAGAGACCTGAAGCTGGAAAACGGAAGATCTCACCTCTCCCAAACTCTGATCCACTCTGACACTGAACAATCAATCTTGGACACTCAAATTAAGAATCCCCAATTTTTCTAAGGCAACCTCAATAAACATTGGATAGAAAATGCATCTGCCTTCAGAAAAAGAATTATGGAGATTGAATATAAAAAACACATGCTATGTTCGCTTCTTTTTTTCTGTTTTTTTTTCCCTCTACCATGGTTTTTCCCTTTTGTTCTGATTTTTTTCTCCCAAGATGATTCATAAAGAAATGTATATTTAAAAAGTTAATATACATGTATAACTAAAAAAATAACAATTAAGAAATTAAAAAAGAATCTCCAATTGTACTTATTTTGCTGAAGAGGAAACTGAGGCTGAGAAAGGTTAAGTAAGTTGTCCATGATCACCAAATGGGAAAGGAGCAGAGTTAAGGATTTGATTCCAGATCTCCTGATAGCACATCTCTGGGGTTCTCACTATTACACCAGGTTGAGCTGGTGACCATCACAAAGGAAGCAACTCCTGGCTAGATTTCTCAAATGTAGCCAGGAATGGGCCCACTGGGAAGGACCTTAGGGGGCTTCTAGTCAAGGCACTGAGACTCAGAGAGAGAAAAGACCCAGTTAAGGCACCTGGTCCTGCAACCTTCCCTCCCCTGTTGGTTCCCATGGAAACAGACTGACCCTTCAAAACCTGTCCCTCTGGGGAGTTTTAGAGATAGCTAGGTGAGTTGGACCACCTCAGAACCAGCTCCTAGTGTTGGGAAAGTCGGTTGCAAAACATTTTGTTGTTGCTCAGTCATTTTTTTCAGTCGTGTCTGACTTTCTGTGACTCCAGACATTCTGGAGTGTTTGTCATTTCCTTCTCCAGTTCATTTTACAGATGAGGAAACTGAGGCAAACAGCATGAAATGACCCGCTCGGGGTCCCCTTCAAACCCTGAAACTTTCATTAGTTACCTGCTAATATTCTCCAACTATGATGAAAATTCACACTGCCATTTTGCTGAAACCCATTGAGTCAACAGGGAGGAATGTATTGTGGGGGAAAGCAAATCCTCTCTTCTCTCAGCATTCATTTTGTTTCACGAATTTTGGGGGGAAATGACTCACTAAAGTAGTGGCTGGAGAGCCGGCCTTGGAAGATCTGTGTTCAAATCCCTGACTGAAAAAAGGGGCTGGGAGACCCTAAACCCATCATTTACCTCTGAGTGATGCAGACATCAGACACTGACCTGCATTGGCAGAAGGAGCTTTCTTAGTCCCTCTCCCTTCATATTTAACCTAAATCATATTAATTCAATAAATTAAACTTGTTTTGCAACTTAAATAAAGTTCAGCATGTCGGTCCCTCCCTCACCCTATGTCTTTATCAGGATTTTTCTCCATTCATGCTAATTTGCTTTGATTCTTAGATGAGCATTATTCATCTGCTCTGGCCTTTTCTGTCCTGCTTCACTTAATAAAGTTCTCTGCTTATTTTCCTGTAGTCCTCATATATCTAATTGAATTATAGTTTTCCATTACAGTAATGTACCACCATTTATTCAATCATTCCCTCACTGGCAGATGTTTAGGCTGCTTCTAGATTAGGTTTACAATTTTTTTTGCAGTTACACAGTCCTGCCATGGAAATCTTGGGACAGATAGTTATTTTTCTTTCTCAAAAACAAATAATTGGGTCAAAGGGGATGATTACTTTTGTAATCTTTCCTGTAAACTGTTGGATTTTATTCCAAAAAAGATTTTGACTTTGCAATCCCATCAGCAACAAATGAGTATACCTGTTTCTCCACAGCCCACCAGCATTGAATTTCATTTTTTTAAGTCATTTTTGCCAATCAATCAGCCAACATCTTAAGAGGCTACTATGTGCACAGTGCAACAAGTTGGAGATACAAAGATAAAAAAAAATGAACCCCCCCCAGGCCTCAGTTTTCATCTGCAAAGTGTGCTGGGTAGAACCTAATTTCCAAGCCACCATTCTAGGAAATGCATTTATTTTTATTAAAGTTTTTTTAATTTTCAAAACATATGCACAGATAATTTTTCTACATTAACCTTTGCAAAACCTTGTGTTCCAATCCCTCCCCCTTTTCCCCCATCCCTCCCCTAGATGGCAAGGAATCCAATATAGGTTAAACATGGTAAACTATATGTTAAATATAATATATGCATATATATTTATACAATTATCTTGCTGCACAAAAAAAACAAATCAAAGAAGAAAAAAACGAGAAAACAAAATGCAAGCAAACAAAAACAAAAAGAGTGAAAATGCTATGTTGTGGTCCACACTCAGTTCCCACAGTGCCACAATGCAGATGGCTCTTTCCATCACAAGTTATTGGAATTAGCCTGAATCACATCATTGTGGGAAAGAGCCATGTCCGTCCATCAGGACTGATCATCGTATAGTCTTGTTGTTGCCGGGCACGATGATCTTCTGGTTCTGCTCCTTTAGGAAATGCATTTAAATCCAGTTCAAGAAACACTTCTTGAGGACCTGCCATGGGTAAGGTCCCTGCTAAGCATAAGGTTGGAAAATGGGACAAGACAGGGAGCCCGGGTTCAAGAAGCAAACGATGTGAGACAGGATGTGCACAAAGCAATGAAGTCTGGGGAGAGCTGGCTGGTGGGGAGGGGACAAAGGAGCTGGGTTAGCCTCGGAGACCCTTCCCAATTCAGTGAGCTTACAGATGAAGATGCTTCCTGCCATCCCGCCCTGTTATGCTGCCCTACTGGCTTCCCCTTGCCCAGGAAGCCCTAGCCCCATTTTATTTCTATGCACAGGCTGACCCTGTAGTCCACAATAACTGCCTTTGTCTCCTGTGGCTTTCTTCAGGACTCAGTTAAAATCGCACTTTTGCAGGAAGCCTTTCTGTGGTCCCTCAATCCTTCCCCCTCCCCTGTCCCCGGTCTCATTCCTGAGGAAGGCAGGGCCTGCTTTTTGCCTCTCTTTGTATCCTCAGCACTTTGCACAGTCAGTGCCTGGCACACAGTAGGTGCTTAATAAATGCTCCTTGCCCACCTGACTGCCCAAGATCTCCCAGCTAATAAGGAAAGAAGTTTCCTCTGTGCCTTTCCGGTGCTAAGTATTAGGGCCACAAAGAGAAAAATGGAGACCCTGATACTCCTAGGTGGGGAGAAGGCCTCCTGCCTCAGGCTCACAGAAAGGGCTGCATTTGGGGTCCCCCAGTTCCTCCGAACAGTGGGGGAATCCGCATTTTGTGGGAGGGGCCCCCAAACGAGGGATACTGAGTGGGGAGTGAGAGCTCAGGGAGGGGACCCCACCCAGGCCGGTCCTAAAAGATGGGCAAAGGGACTAAGAAATGATTCTCTCCTCCCTCAAAAATCCCTATCCGCTTCCTCTTTTTCTTCAAGGGCCAATGCTGGTGTCACCTCTTCCGGGAAGTCTTCCGTGCTTCTCCCACCCGGCCCCCAACAGTTTCCTAGATCACTGTCTCCCTGCCTGCCATCCCCGCTTCTCCATCAGTTCTTTCAGCCGTATGAGAGCAGGGACTGGCCGGGGACCCGCCCGTCCGCACCCTGGGGCTGGGAGATTCTTTGGGGATCTGAGCAGGAGAAGGGGACATTAGTTTCCCTCGCCGTGGTCACAGCCAGCACGCCTCCTGGACCTGGGGCCCCTCTCCAGGGTATGGGGGTGCTTTAATGGCTTCCGATCTCCCCGGAGATCCCCTACCTTGTATTTATCCCGGTCTCTATACTGCACCCCGTCCTCGAAGGCAGGATCCGTTTGTATCCCCCCATGTCTGGCACACACGCTTAGTCAGTGCTTTTTGGTTGGCGCTGGACCAAAGTTTGGGGCCGCCTTGGGACAGTGAGACACCCCCCCCAGTGTCCGGCCCCAGACAGCAGGACCCCCTTCAGCCAATCAGGGCCTCCTACCTTCCTTTAGCCCCGTGATTCCTGCAAGTGACCTGGTCGGGTGCATTTGCTATCCCCTGGATAATCCTGAGGGATGGGTCAGACTTTGGGAGCTCCAGAATTTTCCGATGGTTTGCAGTAATAATAATCATCGTATTCATAATCCTAATCAACAAGGGGTTTCCTGTGCAAACTGGAGGAATCAATAATTAGGTGCCCCAGTCCTTTGGTTTTTCTTAGGAAATTTCATCTTTACATTTCCTTTACGTAAACCATCTACGTAAACCATCTCTCTTTCTTCCCCATCGATCTTTGGAAAGGTATCTCTGGATTATAAGTGGGCGTGTACGTGTATTTGCACATTACGTGTGTTGCCTGGCACACAGCAGGTGCTTAATCAGTGCTCCGACATGGCAGTGGGGGAAGGGCTCCGTACTTCTATGTGCATATGTACACGTGTGGTGCCCGGCACACAGCAGGCGCTTAATCAGTGCTCACATGGCAATGAGAAAGGGGCTCCACTGGGTCTAAGATGGAGTCCCTCCTGTTGCTCCCTCGTGCCCCACCCTCCCCTTGCCCCCAGCAGAGGGGAGCACCTGGGAAGGTCACGGGGTTTGCGGGCTCTTTGCACCCCGGGGACCTTTATACTTGAGCTCGGCAGAAATGCCCCCTTGGTGCAGACTTCTGCGGAAAGGCGGGGGGGGGGGAGCGAGGAGGGGAAGAGGAGGGGGCCGCGTTTCGTGGGGCGGGGGGGGGAGGTGTAAAGGACCCGCCACCCTCCCAAAGTTTCCCAGCGTGAACAACTTCCCAACTTGGGCCGGGGGTGGGGGAGGGGGGGCGCGCAGCCCAGGGAGACAGAGTTTGGGAAGGGCAACTGCCTCAGAGCCTCGTGTTCAACCCGAGCAAGCCCCCCCCCCCTCCCTTCCCCGCCCCTCCCCCCAGGAGGTCTCCATGCAACAGCAACTTCCCCGGGACTCGAGGTGAGCGCCATGCACTCCTCCAGCCCTGAGACGGCAGAGGCAGCCCGCACCGGGCCTCAGTTTCCTGTGCTGTCCGAGCAAGAGGCCGGAACCTATGGCTGCGCAGACTGCCCAGCCCCGATGAGCGCCGAGAGCCCTCGGGGCTCCCCTCCGCGGGCCCCCGGGGTGCAGGGGCCTTTGCCCCTTTTGCACCCGAAAAAGGGCCTGCTGTGCAAATGGTCTGCGGAGGCGCCGACTTGCTACAAGTGTAACGACCTGGGGCACGCGGGGCTTCCGCCGCCGCAGCCGCAGCAGCCGTGCTCGCCCGCTCCGACGGCGCCGCCTCCTCCCACGCTGCCTCCACCTCCCTCCAGCCCCGGCGGCTGGGCCATGAAGACGGAGCCCCCCAAGGAGGCCACCGCCCCTGCTGCCGCCGCAGCCGACAAGATGCTGCGCACCCCCAAGTGCTCGCGCTGCCGCAACCATGGCTTCTTGGTGCCCGTCAAGGGCCACGTGGGCAAGTGTCGCTGGAAGCAGTGCACCTGCGAGAAGTGCTACCTGATCACCGAGCGCCAGAAGATCATGGCGGCGCAGAAGGTGCTCAAGAGGCAGATGCACGACGGCGAGGAGCCCGACGACCCTCCCGGAGAGCCCGCCGTCCAGGCCGCGGCCTTGGGCGGCCCCGGCCCGGGGCCCGCGC
>JAJPUD010005977.1:103730-137054 GCA_023553655.1 Myrmecobius fasciatus | reverse complement strand
CACAGTAGAGAGAGAGAGAGAGAGAGAGAGAGAGAGAGAGAGAGAGAGAGCTACTATAAATATTTTTTGTACATATAAGTCCTTTTGCTTTTCCTTTGACCTCTTTGGGATACAGACTTAGTGGTATTGCTGGATCAAAGGGTTTACACAGTTTTATAGCTCTTTGGGCAGAGTTCCAAATTGTTTTCCAGAATGGCTGGACTAAGTTCACAACTCCACCAATAGTTCATTAGTCTATTTTTCCTTCATCCCTTCCAGTATTGTCATTTCTGATAGGTACGAGTACCTCAAAATTGTTTTAATTTTCATTTTTCTAATCATTTTTTTCATATGACTATAATAGCTAGCTTTTATTTATCCTTTCGAAAACTACCTGTTCATATCTTTTGACCATTTGTCAGTTGTGGAACAGTTCTTATTTTTTTTTATAGATATGATAAGAGTTCTCTACCCAATATATAGTTGGAAAATGAGGTCCTTATCAGAGAAACTTGCTATAAAATTTTATTATATTACTTCATCATCTATGGTAGCTTTTAGCAAAATATATACTTTTAGTGATTATCTCTTATTTAGGTCTATTTTTGCTTTGGCTTTGTCTGAGATCTGCCTTTTATACTTCAGCTGAAACATATTAGACTGCTCTAATCCTTTATTTTAACTCTGTGTATGTCTTTCTGTTTCAAATGTGTTTCCTGTAAACAACACATTGTTGGATTCTGATTTCTAATCAGGTCAATTCATCCTAGTCACATTCACAGTTTCTTCTCTTTCTTTTTATCTTCCTCCTCAAAAGTCTATTTTGCTTCTAACTACTGTTTCTCTTAATTTCTCCTCCTCTTTATAATTCCCCTTTGCTGTTATCTCCTTCTCCTACTACTTCCCTATTGGGTAAAGTTATATTTCTATATATAACTGAGTGTGTGTGTGTGTGTGTTTGTGTGTGTGTGTGTATGTATTCTTCCTTCTTTGAACCAATTCTAATGAGAGAGATCCATGTATTGCCTGCCACCCTCTCCCATTTTCCCCTACATTATAAAAGTTCTTCATCTTTTATGTGAGAAAAATTTTCCCCATTCTCTCTCCCCCTTCCCACTTCTCCCAGTGCATTATTCTTTTTCCCCCTTTCATTTAAAAAAATAATCATTCAAGCATAATCCACCCATACCCATTCTCTTATCCTTATCAACTATTATCAACTATTCTTATCATACTACCTTACTAAATACCCCTAAGTAATTAAGTGTGGCTGACTAATTTATATCAGCTGATAATCATGAGGAAATGAGAGGTTTCAACCATTCCCTGGCCTACCCTGAAAGACTTCTAGAAAAGAAACAACAAGAGGGAGATGGTCCTGTACTCTAAGCATTTACAACTGGGGCTACAAATTCTTCAATGACTGTGTCCTCCCATTATACTAATAGGGGAGTTTAATTAGAAGTTCCAGAGAAGTACTGGAGATCTCATTTGTGCATGGTATCAAAAACACTTTTACTATTTGTCTCCTTTCCTTGTTATTACCATTCCTTCATGACAATTAAATGGTTCTGCTATTAAATTTATGTCTCTTGCATAGTCTAGCAAGAGAGAATGTATTGCATGGATGTTTGGGATATGAATTATATAGTGTCTGGTGAGAAGTGAGGAATGTTATAAAGATGCCTAAAAATTACTTACTAAATATTCTTTATGCATTATTATAGAGCCTCCTTGCATCCCAAATTTGTTGGAGGTCAGTACTTTTGAGTACTTCTAGGCTATAGCTATGAAAACATTTGGAAGTTGAACACAATAAAATAATGACAATTTCTCTTGAGAAAGGAATATTTAATGGGGACCATGAAGCAAAAAGATTATAAGGGGAAATTCTAGGTCAATTCAATCATACAAATATATCACAACATGACACCTTGTAGAATTCCTAACTTCTAGTAGAACAAGAGGAAATGTAGATGAAAAATACTGTTGGTTACTCTTCTAATGTCCACAAGAATTAGCCTACTTTACTTCTGCCCAAAGACAAGTGGAGAAGTCTCTATATGCTCAATGGTTCCATTTTCTAGAACAGAAGAGAGGTAGATTAAAGAAAACTCCACTCCCCTGCACAACCCAGAAGTGATGAAATCAATATCAAGGGAGACATTGGAAGACCTGAGTTTTCCATGCTTCTTGCCAGGACCCAAGGCTTTTCCTCCTCCAAAGAGGTCTTTTCCTTTCTTTTGCTTGGAGCACTTAAGAAATTAAATGATTTGCCTAGAATCACAGAGGTAGAATGTGTCAAAAGCAGAATTTGAACCTGATCTTCCTGGCTTTGAGGTAATCTTTCTATTAACTATGCCATTTTTCTTCTCAATTACAGTTGCCGAAAAGTAGGAACCTTAAGAAGTGTTCTTTAGTCAGAAGCTAGATGACTACATGTGAGATATGTTAATGCCTTCTATGTATGAATTGGACTAGATGATCACAGAGACCCCTTCCAACTCTCAAATTTTGTGAGGGAGGGAAAGAAGGAGGGAAGGGAGAGAGGAGAGGGAGGAAGCATGGAAAGGAAAGAGGGAGGGAGGGATGAAGGAAGGGAGGGAGGGAGGAAGGAAGGCAGAAAGGAAGGAAGAAGGAAAAGAAGGAAGAAGGAAAGGAAGGAAGGAGGAAAGGAAGGAAGGAAATAGTTCAGTGAAATTAATTAATCAATCAACAAGCATGTATTAAGTGCCTTCTATGTGCCAGACTCTCTTAGAGGATAGAAATATAAAGACAATAGTGAAATAGTCCTTGACAGATATAGATATATACAAAGAAGATATA
The DNA here is from genome assembly GCA_023553655.1 of Myrmecobius fasciatus. Classification (NCBI taxonomy): domain Eukaryota; kingdom Metazoa; phylum Chordata; class Mammalia; order Dasyuromorphia; family Myrmecobiidae; genus Myrmecobius; species Myrmecobius fasciatus. The sequence continues at coordinate 134,249 of JAJPUD010005977.1, read as the reverse complement.
AGGTTGAGGGAGAAGGCACAAGCAACTGGGGAGAGCAAAAGATGCACTGTGCTCAAGGTGATACCAACTGAGATTTGAAGAATATTGAAGGAATTCCAAAAGGCAAAAGCAAGGATGGAAAACATTCCAAGTACATGGGACAACCAAAGCAAAGGCATTTTAATGAAATATGGAGTGTTATGTGGGAGAAAGTGCAAGAAAGCTATTCAGTATAGCTAAACTATAGACTATATGTAGAGGAATAATGTATAGATTGGAGATAAGTTATAAAGAGCTTTAAATACCAAATATAATTTTATAATTGGTAAACTAATTGAAGATAGGGAGCTATTGGCATTTAACAAATAAGGGGTTGACATGATTAGAACTACTACACTTTAGGAAAGTTGTTTTAGTGGCTATGTGATGAATAGACTATGAGTGAGGAGATGTTTGTGGCAGAGAAAACAGAATAGCCTAGGAGAAATGTGTCCAGGACTCCAACTAGAGAAGTGGCTGTCTAGGTAGTGAAAAGGGAACCTAAGTGAGATAATATCGAGATTGAGCACCTGAATAGATCTGTAGGATAAATGAGGGTGAAATGTTGTGGATAATACCTAGATTTCAAAAAACATGTAAGTCAAGTCTATGTTTTACACCCATAGTCTTTCACCTCTGTAAAAAAAACAGAGGGAGGTACATTTTCTCTTTTCTTCTTCAGGACCAAGTTTGGTTTTTATAATCACAATATTCAATTTCAAGGCTTTTTTTCCATTTCCATTTCCGTATTGCTGTCATTGTTCAGATTGCTTTCCTAAACTCCTTATTTCATTATATGTCTTCTCATGCATCTCCATAGTACTTATGTTTTGTTTTGTTTTGTTTTTTGTCCCAGAAACATTCCATTAGTCAGTCACCACAATTAGTTTAACTATTCTTCAATTGCAGGTCTATCATGTCCCATACTCAGTAAACTCCAGAATGAAATATAAAATCTTGTTTTCAAAGTGCTTCATAACCTAGTCCTCTAAACTCTTGTAGTGTTCTTATATCTTTAACTTCCTTCTCTAGGTATTCTTGGATCCAATGCTGTTCCATAAACAAGACCCTCCATCTCTCAGCTCCAGGAATTTTTTCTGATTGTCCTCCATGCCTGGATTGTTCTTCCTCTTCTTCTTTGCCTACTCCTTTCCTGACTTCCTTAAAGTCCCAACTAAAATCCCACCTTTTAAAAGAAGCATTTTCCAGACCCTCTTCATTCTAATGCCTTTCCTTTGTTATTTATTTATCCAACATATAGCTCGTTTTTACACATTTATTTGCTTATTGTCTCCTTCATTAGATTGTGAGCTTCTTGAAGGCTTTCATTCTATACCAAATAATATAGTACCCTGCACATAGTAGGTGTTTAATAAGTGATTAGTGACTGATACATGCTGCTCTGTTTCCCAAGCAATTCACATCTTATCTCCTCATCTATGTTGGTTATCAGTTCCCTCTCATCTTTACTTGTTTTACTCTTTCTTTCTGAATATTATTCTCCTTATAAGAAAGAAAGAGGAGAAGATATAGTGACTATATCTGTAATTTCTTTGGGATAAGGAAATTCACTCTACCATTGCTGGTCAGCAGCTTCTCTACACTTATAGCCTTTAGAGAACTTTATAGAATATTGAGAAGGTGACAGATAAGAGAGAAGCAAAGATCCAGGTTGGGAACTTCCACTTTCAGTAACAGGGGACTGGCTGGTAAGCAGGCATAGTATGCTGAGCTAGTAGATTCTCTATGTGGACTTTGGGGCATCACAGATAATTTATAACTGGTTGTTCTACTAAACATGTTAGTGAAAACAAGCCTTTTCACTTGGCTTTGTAGATGGAACAGGGGTGCATTTAAAAGGCATATAACAACAAGAAGGAAAACTTGTTCTTGAGTTTTTTTCCCTTGTGGGAGAATTTGAAGAGAGACACAAGCTGTAATCATTTGGATGGGGAAAAAAACAAATTACCTGTATCAAAAATGAAGAGTGAATGTATCTAATGAAGATGAAATTAAGGAAATGCTTAGGAGTTATTTTGCCCAATTATATGCCAGTAAAATGAATAACTTAAATAAAATAAAGGGATATTTACAAAAATATAAATAGAGAAGAAGAAATAGAATACTTAAACCCTATCTTGCCAACAGAAATTAAACAACTCAAAAATAAGCTCCCTAAGAAAATATCCATGACCAGGTGAATTTACAAATTAACTCTACTAAATATTTAAAGAACAATTAATCTATTAATACTATATAAACTACTTGAAAAAATAGGTAAAGAAAAAGTCCTACCCAATTCTTTTTATGACACAAATATGGTTTTGATCCCTAAGCCAGAGAGGAAAAAAGCAAACCCATTATAGACTACCTTTCCTAATGAATATTGATACAAAAAAATGTTAGCATGGAGATTATAATAATATATAATAATATACCTCAAAGATCATATATTATGATCAGGTGAGATTTAAACTAGGAATGCAGAACTAGTAATATTAAGAAAATTAAAAGCATAATTGGACTATTAATAACAAAAACAACAAAAAATCATATGATTATTTTAATAGAAAAGACTTTTGGCAAAATATAACATTTCTCTTATTTTATTTATTTATTTATTTTGCTGAGGCATTTGGGGTTAAATGACTTGCCCAGGGTCACACAGCTATGACGTGTTAAGTGCTTGAGACCAGATTTGAACTCAGGTCCTACTGACTTCAGGGATGGTGCTCTATCCACTACACGACCTAGCTGCCCCTAACATTCCTTTTATTAAAAAAAAAAAAAAAAAAAAAAAAAAAAAACAGAAAGCAGGGAAAGAAATGGAATTTTTCTAAAAATGATAAAATATATCTATCTAAAACCAAGAGTAAGCATTATCTGTAGTGAAGATAAGCTAAAAGTTTTCCCAATAAGATCATAAATGAAGCTTCTTCCTTCTGCCTCTTTCCCACTTACTGAGAAGACTGAGAAGACATTATGGACATTACTCATTCAAAACTGAATTAGAAATACTAGCTACAAGAAACAGAGTAGTTGATCAGTGGAATAGGTTAGCTTCACAGGACAAAATTGTCAATGACTATAGTAATCTAGTGTTTGATAAACCCAAAGATACCAACTTTTGAGATAAAAACTTAGTATTTGGCAAAAACTATAGGGAAAATTGGAAACTAGTATGGAAGAAACTAGGCACATCTAACACCATCTACCAAGATAAGGTCAAAATGAATTCATGATCTAGACATAAAGAATGATATTATAAACAAATTAGAAGAACACAGGATAGTTTACCTCTCAGATCTGTTCAGGAGGAAGGAGTTTGTGACCAAAGAAAAACTAGAGATCATCATTAATCACAAAATAGATAATTTTGACTATATCAAGTTAAAAAGTTTTTGTACAAACAAAATGAATGCAGACAAGATTAGAAGGGTAGCAGTAAACTGGGAAAATATTTTTACATCCAAAGGTTCTGATAAAGGCCTCATTTCTAAAATATATAGAGAATTGACTCAAATATATAAGAATTTAAGCCATTCTCCAATGGATAAATGGTCAAAAGATAAGAACAGACAATTTTCAGATGAAGAAATTAAAACAATTTCTAGTCATATGAAAAGGTGCTCCAAATCACTATTGATCAGAGAAATGCAAATTAAGACAACTCTGAGATACCACTACATACCTATTAGATTGGCTAAGATGACAGGAAAAGATAATGACAAATGTTGGAGAGGATGTGAGAAAACTGGGACACTGATACATTGTTGGTGGAACTGTGAATGGATTCAGCCATTCTGGAGAACAATCTGGAACTATGCTCAAAGAGTTATCAAACTGTGCATATCCTTTGATCCAGAAGTGTTTCTACTGGGCCTATATCCCAAAGAGATCTTAAAGGAGGGAAAGGGACTCACATGTGCAAAAATGTTTGTGGCAGCCCTTTTTGTAGTGGCAAGAAACTGGAAACTGAACGGATGCCCATCAATTGGAGAATGGCTGAATAAATTATTATGATATATGAATGTTATGGAATATTATTGTTCTGTAAGAAACAACCAACAAGATGATTTTAGAGAGGCCTGGAGAGATCTACATGAACTGATGCTAAGTGAAATGAGCAGAACCAGATCATTATACACAGCAACAAGACTATATGATGATCAATTCTGATGGATATGGTTCTCTTCAACAATGAGGTAATTCAAACCAGTTCCTATTATTCAGCAATGAAGATAGTTATATACATCCAGAGAGAGGCCTGTGGGAACTGAGTGTGGACCACAACACAGCATTTTAACGCTTTCTATGAATGTTTGCTTGCATTTTGTTTTCCTTCTTAAGTTGTTCTTTTTTCTCTTTCTAGATCTGATTTTTCTTGTGTGAAAAGATAACTGTATAGATATGCATACATATATTGGATTTGTCATATAATTTAACATATTTAACATGTATTAGACTACCTGTCATCTAGAGGTGGGAATGAGGGGAAGGAGGGGAAAAATTTGGAACAAAAAAATTTTTGCAAAGGTCAAAAAAAAAAAAAAGAAATACTAGCAACATTCACATATATAATAGGTAACATATTGCTTGTCTTCTTAGTAAGTGGGAGAAGGACCAGAAGGAGGAAGATAATTTGGAACTCAAATTTTTTTAAACATTAAAAATGAATAGTCAATTAAAAACAAACAAAACGCTAGCTATAGCAATAAAAAAGGAAAAGAATAAAAACAAATGGAAACAAAACTATCACTCTTTGCAGATGATGTATGATGGCATAATTCAGGAAACCTAGAGAATCAACTAAAAACTAGTTGAAACAATGAACAACTTTAGCAAAATTGCAGGACAGAAAATAAAACCATATAAATCATCAGCATTTCTATATATAATCAATAAAACTCATCATAAAGAGATAGCAAAAGAAATTTCATTTAAAATAACTGCAGATAATGTAAGATACTTGACAGGCTATTTATCAAGACAAACCCAATGACTACAGGAGTACAATTAAAAAATATTTTTCATACAAATAAAGACAGGATCTAAACAACTGGATAAATATCCACTGATCATGGGTAGGCCAAACCAATATAATAAAAATTATAATTCTATATTATATTTATTCAGTGAAATACCAATCAAATCCAAAGTTATTTTGCAGATCTAGAAAAAATAATAACAAAATTCATCTGGAAGAACAATAGTTTAAGAATGTCAAGGGACTCAATAAAAAGAAAATGTGAAGGAAAGTAGATTTCAAACTATATTACAAAGCAGTAATCATCAAAACATAAATAAATAAAAAATAAAAATAAAAAATATAAAGAAATAAAGTGATGGATCAGTGGAATAGATTAGATACATAATATATAATAATAAATGACCTAAATAATCTAGTGATCCAAGCTTTGGGGGCAAGAATTCACCATTCAACAAAACTTCCTAGGAAAACTGGAAAGCAGTTTGGTAGAAATTAGGCAGAAACCATCATCTCACATTGTATTCTACAATTTAGTCATAATGGCTAAATGACTAAGACATAAAGAGAAATATCATAAATAATTTAAGGGAGCATGGAAAAATTTACTTGTCAGATCTATCTGTAAGAGAAAAAATGGTGAGCAAACAAGAGATAGAGTATCACAAAAAGTGAAAATAGACACTTTTGATTTCACGAAACAAAAATTGTCTTCAGAAATAAAGCCAATGCAGCTAAAATTAGAAGGAAAGCAGGAAACTGGAAATTTTCACATCAAGTTTCTCTAATAAAGACCTAATTTCTCAAATATATAGGAGCTGCATAACATTTATAAAATAAGAGTCATTTCACAACTGATGAATGGTCAAAGCACATGCACAGTTTTCAGAAAAATAAAGCTATCAGGAATCACATAAAAAATGTTCTAAATCACTATTGTTAAGAGAAATACAAATTAAAATAAATCTGAGGTACTATCAGATTGTTTAACAAAACCAAAAAGGAAAATTACAAATGTTGGAAAAATTGGGACATTAATGCATTGCTGGTGGATATGTGAACTCGTCCAACCATTCTGGAAAACTATTTGGAACTACATTCAAAGAGCTAAAACTGTGTATACATCCCCTTTGATTCAGCAATATTAATAATAGATCAAAGAAAAGGGGAAAGTATCAATCTATATAAAAATATTTATAGCATTTCTTTTTGTGGTGGAAAAGAATTGAAAATTGAGATGTCCATCAATTGGAGAATGATTGAAAAAGTTGTGTGATTGTGATAGAATAGTATTGTGCTATAAGAAATGATGAACAGGATGTTTTCAGAAAAACTTGGTAAGTCTTATATAAACTGATGCAAAGTAAAGTGGACAGAACCAGTAGAACATTGTACCCAGTAATAATTCATTGTAACAATAATCAACTTAGCTACTCTGATCAATACAGTGATCCAAGATAATTCTCAAAGACTCACAGTGAAAAATGCTATCTACCTCTCAAGAGAATACTGATTATGCAGATTGAAGTGCAAGCTGAAGCAAACATTTTTCACTTACTTTCTTTTTCTTGTTTTTTTTTTCTAACATGGCTAATATGTAAATATATTTTACATATCTTCAGATGTATAATTGATACCATACTGCTTGCTTCTCAATGGGTGGAGGAGAGGCAGGAGGAAAGGAGAGAATCTGGAACTCAATTTTTAAAAAAAATTAATGTTAAAATTAAATAAATGTAAAAAAAACCAATAAAGAATAGTGGTATGAACACAATTGACTGGAAGTTCAAGACTTTAGTATTGGAGAAAGATACTTCCAACTCCTAATGGTACTTGTAGAGGGAATAGCAGATTAACTCTGGAAACCTGGGGTATTTATGACTATTTTGCTAGTGTACTAATAATGGCTTATGGGATCAAGGTGAGAATCTTAATACATCTCTACTTTCATAACCTTTTAAAATAGCTTTTTAGGCTTTCATAGCCTTTCTGCGCTAGTAGTGGATAATCCATTTCTTCCTTGTTCCTCTCACTCTTGACACACCTTAAAACAAAACCCTATTATTTTGCTTGGTACTTTACTCAAGCTTCAATTTATTCTGTCCTTAGACCTCCTAACCCTCTTAAAAAGTCATGTTGCTTTTTTGTTATTCATTCTGTTTTATGTGTGTTGGGTTTTTTTTAAAGCAAAGAAACCCCATTTATCCAGGTTGATAGCAAAAGAGAAATTAGACAAAGTATACAGAGGAAAATATAAACCAGATCATAAAGAGTGAAGGAGCTCTTCTACTGGGAACAAGGAAACTTAGCTCAACTGAAAGAGTCTTGGATCTTACTGAAAAGAAAATGCTTCCATTTTGTACATATGCTTTAAAATCTAATCTCTCAGAAGACCTCCCTTTGTGAATATGCCCATAGACTTAGATATTTCTGACTTTTAAGTGTGTTTTAACATTTTTTATTTAATGATTTTTTTAAAAAACAATATTGACAAAGCTATCTATTATGAGCCCTGACATATTGAGAGGCTGTGGTACTAAAGGAAGAGACTAAAACAACTGAATTAATGCTGCACGGGCTTAGAAATCTTAGTATTAGTGAACACATTCATCTTATAAAATTAGATGAAAACATCAGCATCTACTGCTTCATTCTTTGAAAAGTTTGGACTAAACGCAGGAAACTCCACATGAGTTTATTCCCTTCCCCTTCTTTAGGATTGTACTCAGGATGCCTCTCTGTTCCCCAAAACACTTTCCAGTCACTGGAATGACTGCTCATAGCAACAACAGCTAATTTCCCCAGGGTAATTAAGTACTTAGGATCTTGCCAACTTCTTCCAATTCCTTTTACTCTCTTCTTGCAAGCTTGAATGGGAGTCTCCAAAAGACCCCTCTCAAATTCATATAACCCCTTCCTTTGGTCATCCAGAGGATAAAGCAACACTGAAGTAGCCCAAACAGAATTCTGAGAAATGTCTGGCAACATACACATAGTCTAGTCCTACACTTTTTTGCTCATGAGTGTGGGAGCTGACCTTTTTTTCAATAAACAAAAGAGGTATTCAATACCAAGGACAATGATGTTATTCTAATGAAAGCTCTGTAGCAGTTTGAGGAAACTTGAGCATGTGTCTTTCGTCTTTGGTTTGGCTACTTTAGATCCTCATAGATCAGTCTTCTTTAGTTGCAAGAGTCTTACTTTCTTTTTCAAGATTTTGAGTTATCCAGAAAAAAAGATTTGCTAAAAGATGGGCTATTGAGGGAAAGGTGTGCAAGAGACATTTCTGAGCTCATTCTGCCTGATCTTAATGCTTTACTAAGTAAATGAACCTCAAAATTGCTAAATGATCTTTAATAAACCAATAATACCTACAGTTTGCAAAGCACTGGGCTGGGTACTGAGGATATAAATATGAAAATCAAAGCAGCCCCTGCTCTTAAGTGCCTTACAAGCCAATAAAGGAGATAAAACAGGAATATAAGAAAGCTTGAGGAGGGATGATTTCTTTCAAGCTGTAGAAATCACAGAAAACTTCACGGAGGATGTGGTAACTTAATTGAACTTTAAAGGAAAGAAGGACCTTAACAAGTAGAGATGAGGTATATATTCTAAAAATGGGGAAGGTCAAAGTGGGTAGAGCAAAATCGGTGAATGGTCCAGTTTGGCTGGAAAAGAGAGCACATGAAGGAAAGAATAGTAGAGGGAGGGAGGGGAGAAATGGTGGGTAAGGTAATACTAAAGCAATGACAGCATTTCTCCTCCTGGAGGCTGTTTCGGTCCTAACAAAGGGGAGCTACAGGTTCTAGTCAGACCTGGAGCTTAAATTCTGCTACTGGCTCCTTAGGTGAGTGACCCTGGGCAAATCACTTTAACCTTTCAATGTTTCAAGGCAGCTTCTCTAAATTATAGGGTTATTATTGATCTGCCTCATAGATAGAGTTCTTACATCAGAAATTCCTTATCACAATGAAGTCAAAGGACAAAAAAAAGTGCTTAATGTCATGTAAACTTAGTATTATTGTATTAAGTTTATGTAGACTTAGTATTGTGTATGCTAAAAGAAATCTGACCCTACCCCTAAGACTGGCTTAATCTCATTTAGGAAAGCAACACATGTATTAAGTAATAAGAAAATAATTTAACACCCAAATGAATGAATTCGTGCATGGTACTAATTCAGATGTAACCTTGTTAGATCAGAGAGGCCAAACAAGCTGCCTGCTGACTGCCTATGGCCCGCAATACTCCCTAATGTGATTAATTAAAATGTAATTGGGAGATATTTATCAAAATTCATAAAAACATAATAAAACATAGACAATATTAATATGTAATTTTCTAAGTCAACATGCGCCCACAGGGGTCTGTATATGCAGTTTAGTGGTGCCTATTTTTATTTGAGTTTGACACCACGGTGTTAGATATCTGGATGGCATAAAAGGCTTCAAATAGATTTCATGGGATTTTCTCAAACTCTTGGCCCTTAGCTTACACACAGAAGCCTCAAAATAAGTATGTGTCATACTCTTTTTTATTCTTTGTTTTTCTTGGGTTTATCTGTGTCATATTCTTTTTTATTCTTTGCTTTTCTTGGGTTTGTTTCACATGTATAATTCACATCAAATTGCTTGCTTTTTCAAGGATGGGGTGGGGTAAGAGGAAAGGAGAGAATGTGGAACTCAAAATTTTAAAAAAAGGAAAATTAAAATTTTTCATATGTGATTGTGAAATATTTAATGAAATAAAAATATATTAAAAAGAAAAAATATGTGCGCTTATAAATAGTAAGCATGCCAATCTAAATTTTAACAGAAGAAAGTTTTATTTGAGGGAAGAAAACAAAAAGATGATATTATGAATGCATGTAAATCTCTAGTCACTCACATAAGGCTCTCATATCTTCCAAACACAAATCCTGTCTTGGAGCATTGATCACCAATCACTTAAAGGAGAAGAAGGAATGTCACTTGCTTTCTCTTCCCTACTTGGTGCCATTTCTTTTTTCTTTTTCTTTCTTTTTTTTTTTTTTTTTTTTGCTGAGGCAATTGGGGTTAAGTGACTTGCCCAGGGTCACACAGCTAGGGAATGTTAAGTGTCTGAGACCAGATTTGAACTCCTTCTGGTCCTTCTGACTTCAGGGCTGGTGCCACCTAGCTGCTCCTTGATGCCATTTCTTTATGGCTCTGTAATATGGCTGCTCAGGGCCCCAGGTTCTCATGCCAGGTGAGTTCAGTCTAATGGAGGAAGGCAGAGAACTAGGTACAAACAAGATATATTCAGGGTAGACTAGAGGGAAGGTACTAAAATTAAGGATGACTGGGTAAGAGTTCTTTTGGAAGGTGAGTCTTTAGCTGGGGCTTGAAGGAAGCCAGAGAAGCTGGGAAGCAGAAATGAAGAGGGAAAAAGTTCCAAGTATAGAGTTCAGTCTATGAAAATGCTTAAAGTGGAGAGATAGGAGTGTAGTGTGAGAGAAATGGCTGAAAAGCCGTTGACACTGGATCATAATATATAGGAAGAGAAGTACGGCATAATAAGACAGGAAAGATAGAAAAAGGACAATGTATGAAGCCAGAGGATCCCGAAGGTAACATGAGAAATGGAGTTGGTTGAATGGAAGGGATGACCCATGGTCTGATTTGGGTTTTAGGAAGATTAATTGGACAGGTGATTATAGAATGAGCTATAGTGAAGAGAGACTTGAGGTAGAGCTCAGAGGGGAGGAGAAAAGGGCATGAATCATGTCCTAGGAACAGAGGGGAAGAGTCTGAACTGGGATCCAAGGGAATGCAACTAAAGATCAAGTGAGATAGGGAAACTGGTATGAAAATCTCCATTGATACAGAAATGAATGGGAAATCAAATGATGAGACACAGGTTTAAACTGATGAAGGCAGGAATGGGTCAGAAAGTGAGGAAGAAACTATCTTGGTAAATTGACTGTTGGAATCAATCTACCTCCTAAAAGCTTTGGCTTTTATGACAGTGGTATGTGTTCCCGATGTCATGGATAGTTGGGGGCCAAGGGCTTACATAGGAAAAAAATTTAGAATTTGGTTTTGAGCATTTCAAACTAAAGTGATAGTTACCATGCAAGTAGAAATGATTAGTAGCAAGTTTAAAATACAGAATAAGAACTCAGGTCTGAGATTAGAAAAAAATTTATTTGGACTCCTCAGTAAGGAAAACAGTCAGCATTTAAGCACTTCCCTTGTGTCAGGCCTTGTGCTAAACACTGAGGGGTACAAAGAAAGACAAAAAGTAGTTCTTTACCTCAAGGAGCTCATATTCTAATGAGAGACTCAACATATAAATAACTAGGTACATATGAGATATTATACAAAGTAGATGGAAGGCAATCTGAAAAGGAAAGCCGTTAGCAGATGGGGAAGGAAGGGAAATGAGAAAGGCCTCCTGGAAGAGGTGAGATTTGAAATGAATCTTGAAGGAAGCCAGGGAGACTAAGAGAAAAAGGGAGGCAGGTTGTGCATTCCAGCTATGGAATGGTGAAAGCCTCCAGTGGTTGAGCCTTGGGCAGTGCCTATGATTGAGATGTCTAAGAGAGGAGGAGAAAAACACAGTGAAGGAGCAGTCTGAAAGGATGTAGGATTGTGTAGTCAGTCCTACCTCTGGCATTTACTAATTTGGAGATTTCAATCAAATCTATTCACCTCTTGAAGAACTGGTTTCCTTATGTCTAAAATAGCAATTACTGTATTTGCACTGCTTATACCTCACAGGACTCACAGAATTGAGAACTGGATCTCAGAAATCATTTAGTTCAGACTTCTTATTGGGAAATGAAGCCCAAAGAGCTAAACTGAAATCACAAATTTAGAAAGCAGAAAAGTGGGAATCAAATGCAGGTCCAATACAGAGCTCCTTTCCTAAGGAAAGCACTCTGTAAAGATGCTAACAGAGGAAGCTATTACTGTTATTACAGAAACTAAGAGGAGAAGGAATTTTAAAAAGAATAAGGGCTAGTCAGCAGTGTCCAATAATGGTCAAGGAAAATGAGGTCTCAGAAAAGACCGCTGGATTTGTCAAGGAAGTCACTGTGAGCAATTATATATTAATTGCAATATAATAGAATCCTAATGGCAGGTTAAGGAGAGAATGTGTGGTGAGGAATGGAGGCAAGTGTAAATATTCATTGAAGAAAATCAGCAATCAAAAGAAAAAATTAAGAAGTAGCTAGGACAGGAGCAAGCTTAAGGTCCTCTGACCAGATTTTTTTTTAAACATGGGAAACTTGTATAAGTTTGAAATCAGTATAAGAAAATAATGGTTGAGTAAGAAAATATCTTTGTATCAAATATCTCTGATAAGGTCTGATATGCAAGATATTCAGGGAAATAACACAGATATATAACACTAAGAGCCATTCCATTCCCTAGTATATGAGTGGTCAAAGGAAATGGAGTAAACAATTCTTTAAAGAAGAATTGGGAATTAATGACATCAAGATAAAAGATTGCTCCAAATCACTAATCAATAAATTAAAACAATTCTGAGCTTCCAACTCACAGACTGCAATTAATAAAGATAACAAGGTAGGAACAGTCAAGACTCAATGAATGGGCTATGGAAAAGACAAATATGTTAGTAACTGTTAGTGGAGCTATAAATTTATCCCACAATCTGGAAAGCAATTTGGAATTATTCAAAGAAAATGACTAAAACATTCATACCCTTTGACACAGGGATCATACTTTCTGTGTGGAAGTAAAGAACTAGAAAAAAAGATGATGCCCATCAATTATATTAATTATATTAATATAAGGTAATGTTACCACATTCTAGACAATGAAGAATATGAAGAACACAGAAAAACCTGGGAAAATATGTGAACTGATACAAAGTGAGGTAAGCAAAATCAGGCAAACAAAATTTACATTGCTTATCTAAATAGGCACTCAATATAAATGGAATTTCAAAAAAAGGAAAAGCTGAAAGCCATGTAACTATAATGACAAAATTAAGTTTGAAAGATGAGAGATGAATAAAAAGCTTTAATAAAAAAAAAGAAAGATGAGAGATGAGAATGTAACTCCCTTCTTTGTAGAGGTGGATGCCTATGGCTCTGTTGATGTGTTTTATTCTGTTGAATGACTTTTCCCCTCTTCCTTTTTTGTTTTTTGTTATAAAGTGTGGTGCTAGTACTTAATGCTAATGCCTTCCCACAATGGATCATCTGCAATTTTTCCTGTACATATTTTGTCTGTACATAGTTTGCATGTTGTCTCCCCCCACCTTCCCCATTAGACTATGAATTTTAAAACAAAGGCTATTTTACCTTTCTTTGTATCCTGAGCACTTAACAGAGTGCCTGGTATTTGATAGACTCTTAATAAATACATGCTGATTTTTTGTTGACTTGGTGGAAGCAATATACTAACTCTCTAATCCCATTCAAATTAAAGCCCATCCTCAAACCCCTGTGTGTTTCAAGGGACTAATGGCTCAGGCTATAACCTCAAATACTAGTCACCTGAGGACAACAAAACAGTCATGAAGCACTCCAGTAGAGAACAATGATGGGCAAGCCAAAGACACTCAGAAAATTTGCTCAGCTAAATCAACTCAAGGTAACATGCTCTAGTATATCCTTGCTAAGTATCCTTCTCTTCTGATTACTAAGTAAATCTTTTGTTAACTGTTAAATGACATGCAAAAGTCTCATTTGGTTCTAATACTGAACTTAAACTCCTAGGGGCCTACCCTCAGTCAAGCCCAATCCAGATCAGATAGTTCTGTGAGTGGGGCAAGGAAGGGATAGATTGAGACATAAAGGTGATGTAAAATAAGAACACCCATAATTTTTTAAAGTCCCCCAAATTAAATGTGAAACATAGTGACACATAGGGGGAGAGGGGGAAGAAAGTAAAAGAGAAGGAACTTTGCTGGATTATAGAAAAAGAGGATCAAGTTAGAGCCAAGTAGAAAGAATTCTGACTCTTACTTATAGTGATTTTTAAGATGGACAAAGTGCATATTGCTCCAACAGACCAATGAGGTGGGAACCTCCATTTTGCAATGGAGGAAACGTGTTTCTGAGAGCTTAAGTGACCTGTCCCATCAGCTTTAAAGAAAGGAATGTCAGGACAAAGAGACCCAGAGGAATTGCTCAGTGTCCAAGGCTGCTGTTAGCTTTGACTGTGGGAAAGTCACTGAATATGGATTCTTACAGACAGGCTGCTGTGTTATCTTTTCATTCAAATACATTCATATCCCAGCCAGCCTGACCTCTGTCAATAAAACATGTTCTAAAGTCCAAGGCTGACTGGTGAGAACCTGTTGATTTCCTTATCACCTATACTTAGACCCATTTTCTAACTTAAGGCTTTCATAAACTTGTTTATATTTCCCTGGTAGGAGCTAGGATTAACTCCTAATAAGGGTCAGTTCTGAAGACATGATGGATTTTTGTTGTCTTTTTAGTCCTTTTATTCTTCACAATCACTTTATCGATATAAATAATATCTAGTAGAGTATCGTGGCTATCTGGGAATGATATCTGATGATAATGTTAAATGATAATGTTAAACTCAGAGCATAATCAGTAAAAACAGTAACTTCGTAGTAGTACAGTATCACAGGTATTAATTGGTTTAAAAATGAGGTGTGATTATAATATGACTGTGGAATGACTCAGCTTCCTTTTATAGGCTATTCTAAGGCAGGGGTTATTAACCCACGATTCATGAACTTGTTTTTTTAAAAAAAATTTTGATAACTTATCCAATGATGCTGCCATTGAAGAATGGTGTTCAGAGAACTGTCACAGTCCTTTAAATTTTTTCAATAATAGAAAATTTTTCCTTTTGATTTGGGACATAGACTCAGAGTTTTTTTTGAAATCAGCCTGGCTGAATGAGATAAATGGTAATTACTTAGCTCACTTTACTGTTGTGAGGATCAAATGATATAATGCATGTAAAGCACTCTGCCAACCTTAAAGCTCTATATAAATGCTAGCTATTGTTATAATTTATCCAAATAATATGGAATTATATGAGAAAAGTCATTGAACTACATAACTTTGACCCAGTGATACCACTACTGGGCAAATCTTTCAAGGTGCTAGAAGACAAAAAGAAAGACACCCCTCCACCATGTAAATAAATATTTATAGCAACATATTTAATAGTAGCAAAAAACTAGAAACCAAATCACTGAACAAATTGTGATATGAATATAATGAAATTTTCTTACTGTGAAATAATAAATATGAATATGAAGAATTCAGAATTATTTGGAAGATTTTATTCATATAAAGTGAAATAAATAAAACCAGGAGGACAAGCAATAAGAGAGGTGTCAAACATGGGCCTCTGAGGACAGGAACAAGATTAAAATGTAATTGGGAAATATTGACCAAAATAAATAAAAATAAAATAGGTCAGAGCTAATATTATTATGTGATTTGTTGAGTTAATATGCAGCCACAAGGATCCTTATGTGATTAAGTGGCTCCCTTTCTATCTGAATTTGAATGTAGGGAAGATAACATTGAAAAACATCAGAATTCTGGTGAGCCATCTTGACTTAGAACAACTCTCAAGGAGATGTACCTACTTCTTGGCATGGAGGCATGTCATCACAGCTGAGAAATGGGACATGTGTCATCAGACAAAGTAAGCATGTTTGGATGGCTTAGCTGATCTTTGTTACAAGGAAGGATTCCATCAGGACCTGATGGGAGGAGAGGGAAGCATCCTTGGGAAAGCAGTGTTGTAATACAGAAAAAAACATCCATAAAGCATTTAGTTTGTTAAAAAAATAAGGTGCATGATCAAAATGAATGACTCTGACTAAAGTAAGGTATGCTTACAAAAGTAATTACTGTTCTGTGCCTTTTAAACTGATTTCAAATGCAGTTCTAAGAGCATAAAAGATGTTTTCAACAAAGGTGATGTCCCCATATGGTTTCCTAAAGTGTTGACTTTTAAGGACAATAATCATTGGGTTGCATACATTCTAGTAGGATCACAGGTTCATAAATGTAGAATTGGAGAGTCTTTTTGAAGTTACTAGTCCAACCCTCTCATTTAACAGATGAGAAATCTGGGACATAGGGAGGTTAAGTGATTGTCACAAACAGTTAAAAGTCACAAACATGGCAAGTAGACAGGTTGGGATTTTAATCTAAGTCTCCTGATTCCAAAGTCAATATTCTTTCCATTATAACTGATAAGTTAGTTAAAACACAAACAAATACTTAGTCCATCTATAAGCATTTATTAAGAGTTTATCATGTGTCGGCTGCTATGCCAAGCACTGAGGCTACAAAGAAATGCAAAAGCCCGTTCCTGCCCTCAAGGAACTCACAGTCAGCTAGAAGGGACAACATGTAAATAGATGAAGGTTAAACTGGAGATAATCTCTGAGGGATGGTGCAAAGATTAAGGAGGATTGGCAAAGGCTTCTTGTGGAAGGTAGGGCAAGAGCTGAAATTTGAAGGAAGCATATACACGATTTAGCTTTATAAGTGTTCTCTTTAGAGTACTCTAATACACCAAGAAGCCAAGTTTGTACTAATTTTGATCAAGCACCATCTTCTTCCTGAAGTTTTTACTAATTGCTGGTGCTCTCCCTCCTAAACTACCTTCTATATTATATATTTTTGTGTCTACTTATACACACATACATACATATATGTGTATGCATTATGTGTGTGTGGTACATATGTAATCATACAGACATTTTGTATTGTCTTAACTTCTATTTTATATATATGTGTATTTATTCACTTTATATTTGTGCTCTCTATATTTATGAATATATTTGTTACTTCCCCTCCCTCTTTTAAGTAGGGATTATGCCTTTATACATGTATCCCCATTAGCTTAGCATAGAACCTTGCATACAGTAGAACAAGTAATAAATGTTTCTTGATTATTATTATTGTTCATAATCATGTAGCAGGTTTTCTGTCCTGAATTCAAGGTAAAATACAAATATTCTTATTTTCCCCATTAGTAAAAATAAATAAAAGTTGATATTATTATTATTTTTTAAAATAAACAATCCAATGCTTGGGGTAATAAAATAACATTGTGAATCTCTGTGTGTGATTCAGTTTAGGCATCTACAATCTTGATAGCCCAGTAGACTTCATAAATTTTGTTCTATAGTCTAAAAAACCTGAATGGGAATTCTAAGTTATATCAAAACAAAAGATATCAATAAAAATGTATTGTTTAAAAAGTTCATTGAAAAAAACAATAAATGTAAAAAGGAAAAGAAATGACTGCCTTCTTTTGTGACTTATCATTCTCTCTTTCTCTCTCTCTCTTTCTTTCTCTCTCTCTCTCTTTTCTCCCTTGAACTTCTAGGAAGGGCCAAGGTAAAAGGAGATTTTTCTCCCCTCATTTTCCTCCCCTGTTGGCAGCACAAGTACATTTTCTCCCTCTGCTTTCTGGAAGTCCAAGAAAAAGTGTCCAAAAATAATCAAAATGAAGACAAGAGATGTTTTCTCCTTGTTCTAACCCATGTAGAGAACAGCTATGGTAACAGGAGTCCATCTTCCTGATTTTTTTCCTGGCCCAGCTGCCAATCATCTTCACAAAGTACTAGTCACTGAGGACAAATGTGGAGTTCTTTGTGCTTCCTTCCCATTGAGATCCAAGGAATCAGAGTATATATGCAGCTCCATGAGAGATGCTCAGCTTAGCAAACCAGGAGTTTCCTAATCATCCCTGCCATGAATAAATTAAATGTTGAGAATCATGTCCAGTGAGAAATTCATGGTTACCTTCAGACCTGGGCACACCTGACTCATGGATACATTACAGTCGTGTGCTGGTTTAACCTTTTTGTAGAAATGAATTACCATCTCTAATAGTTCGGCTTCCCCTTCATATATTTTAAATCATCAGGCTAAACTCTAAGATCTGACAGCCCTAAGCTTAGAATAAATCCTTTCCCTTGTTACTACCCCTCCTGGATGCATTGATTAGCCATGCAAGCCCAGCAGCTTTAAGAGAAATTTAAAGCTTACTACAGCAGTATAAGCCACGTTGATCTGTCTCAATTCTTTTCACTTTTCCTTGGTTACTGACTTTGCCTGTTTTTTGGGGGGGAGGGGGGACTTTTGATTGCCCCCTTCTCACCTGTGTTAAAGAGACTCTCTTTTTAGATGCTCCCTATAATATAATGTCTCCTAAAGGAGGCTATAGAAGTTGACAGGTGCTATATTGAGAATATAACATGTAGCATACCCTCTATTAATTCAGGTCTTCCTGAACTAACACAAGACAAAAGATTACAGCCCTTTACTATAAACATCATAATTTGAATTATATCACACAACTTTATCTGTAGTTAAAAATGCCTATACCACATTATGGCAATGTTGTCAAATATATGAGATTAGAAGAAAAAATAAACAAAGGAAGCACAGAATTACTGTTTTCAAGCTGAAATTTCAAGTAGTAGTGATTAAGTTTATGAATAAACAATTGAATTCAATAAACTTTTGCTAGGATTCTGCTAGAGTAAAGAGCATTTTGGCTAGGTTGTGAAAGATACAAAATTTATATAAGATATAGCCCTTGCCCCACTGGATTTACAATCTAGTTAGGAAATAATTCGTTTTCCAGGTTCTCAATAGTATCTGGAGTATGCAAGATGGAATACTACAAAAACCCTCATTCCACAGGATTATTCATACTGAGAAGTTTCCGATGGATGTTGCTCAAAAGGCCTTTTGTGTCATGAGTCAATATTGCCCCACCGATAAGGGGTAATCAGGCCCTCTGTTTTATGCAAGATGGGTCTTAGCTGGGTGAATGGTGGCCAGAGTGAATTGATCTCCTATTTCTGAATTTTCTTTATGAAGTGGCCCGCCTTCTTCTTAATGTCTTTGATGTTTTCTGGGTAGATGGACCTTACCCATTTGTATGTAGAGAAAGAAGTTTTATTGGTTGCTCGGAGGGAGGCAGGACAAAGGTCGCTGCTTCCTTTACCAGCTTGTTGCTGGTGTCCTGTGCTGGACTGTTTCTTCTGCGGACCTGCTAGCTAGGCTGACTCTGTTGGCTTGCTCTTGGTTGCCACCTGCCGGTTCCCTGTTGAACTGTAGCTATCATTTGGCTGATTCCCTACAAAGGAAGGGGCTGTGCTTTTTAAGTTCTTAGTGTCATGGGCTATTTCAGCTTTTTTAGGAACTAGACCTACAACTAGACACTAGACCTATAGCCAGTAATTGCCCTGCTCTTAATTAAGTCTGTTTTTTTTTAATTCTTTGCTGCTACCTCGACTGCCATTCCCAGAAGTTAACAAACATTTAATAAGTATTTACTGTGTGCCAGAATCAACAAAGTCAAATGACCAAAGTGGTTGTTGGTTGGTGATAGCTTGAGATGCAGTGGGTGACCTCGGAGCTTTCAGTTTCCGACCAAGCACTAAGTACTCCATGTTACCAGCTTCAGCAGCTTTCATGAATGTTGGAACAAATGGTCCTTAACTGCCTATTCCTCTGGGAAAGTCTTCAGAGGCTTGGGGTGGATATTCCTCTAACTCACTGACAGGTTTGAGACTTCTTTGTTACCTGTTCTGGCCCATCTGCTGAAATGGTTTTACCTGGGTGAGACCACCAGAGGCAGTTTCAGAGAGCACGTCAGTCAAAGGTTCATGGCTATGGCTTCATTTTCCAGGTGAAAAAGATTTAGTATGGAACCTAGCCTTCCATTGGAGTGAGGATGAGTCCATTCCTTTCAAACTCCTTCAAACTAGCCAGGATCCACGAAAATGCTGGGAGCTTTGCTTAGTAAAACTGAGGGGCAGCCATGAACATTACCTTCCTGTGAGCACCAAACATGATTGCTTTCTCCACACATTCATTGGCGTGGTGAGGACAGAAACAGAATCAACAAGTGAAAGTTCATTTCAAAAAGACATACAGATTTGATGGAAGGAAAACTCCCTAGCAATGAGAAAAATGGGGAAGCTGAGTGCCTTGGGAGAATATGGATTTCCTCTCACTGGAGGAAAGATTTAATGGGAAGTCTGTATTGTCTATTTGCCAGATGTGTTGTTGAGAGAGTCTTGTTTGGATATGAGTTGAACTTAGAAAGCTTCTGAGGTCCCTTCTAATTCTGAAACTCTAGTTTTTATCCACACCGGGCTAGAGTTTAGACAAGACACAATCCCTGACCCTCACATACTTCCAGTCTTATTTGATCCTCAGGACGATCCAGTAAGGTAGGTTTTATTATTATTCCCATTTTAGCAGAAGAGAAAACAGACAGAGAGGTTAAGGGCCACACAGCTAGCATTTGTCTGAAGCCTGCTTATGGACAAGTCTTCATAATTCCAGGCCTAGCAATAACCATTCTGACACCTAACTATCCCCTGAGATGGCAGTCAAAACTCTTAATATGTTTTGGCTATCAAATAACAAGATGGTAGCAGGAGAAGAGACAAGGAGGGACACTATGACCGCAAGGAAGTTACTCAGGGTTGTGGGTAATGAGTAGTATCTATGAACTGAAGAAACTCCATCCCTTTCTCCCCCTTGGGCTGCCAGCATGTAGGGATAAAAGCAGGGAGAAATAGGATTTTGGACAGTTTTGCAGGCTGGTTTTTTATAGAGTATTTCAAATGCTTTAATGAAGTTTTAAGCTCTCTTAGTAGCTTTAAAATGTATTTAAGATAGCTTAAGCTATTTTTATAGCTTAAGTATTAAGACTTTTGGGACACATTGTACTGTTTGCAGAGTTGTCTTGGAAGGAGGGAGAGATTAAGTCAATTGAGATCTATTCATCAAAGTTGGCAGTTCCTGCAGGCCTGCTGTTCCTGGCCATATTCTTTGTGGTATGTGTCCTATGTGCTAAGTAGTAAAATGAATTCTTGAGACCTTAAGCCAAAACAAACAAAACCCCCTGTTTTCTGTTTTTTCCCTCTCTCATTTCTGCTTAGTTTTCAGCTCTATCCTTCAGAATTTAGGTCTTTGTAACTTCTGGCAACTCTTTTATTCCCCATCTCTGCTTGTTAAATTTTCCTTTATCCTGTATTTCTTCTCACATTCTTGTTTTAAAATAGGTTTTTGTTGATATCTTTTATTTTTATAGCTCCTAAATTTTTTCCTACATCCCTTCCTCTCTCAGAAGTCATCACTTATTAATACTTTTTTTTAGTTCCTCTCACATTCTTTTCATATTTTTGTATTACCACAAATCTTTTCTCCAGATGACACTTTGCTAATTCCTTCTTCTCCCTTCCTCCCAAGAGGGAGAATTGGCATGAGTCTTGCTACTAACACTCTCAGACCCTCATTCTGCTCCCCAATCCCCATCAGCTATACCACCCTATCAAGCTAATCATGTTGGTTATATACTGAGCCACAAGTCACTCACTACCAATATGGTTTTGAAAAATCTCTCCACAAAGAAAGAGTCTCCATTCCCTCATCTGTAAAATGAAGATGGCCTCTGAGATTTCTTTTGGCTTAGAACCTAAGATCTTTTTATCATTCTGACTACAAACATTCCTAAACTTCTTCCTTCATGTAAAAAAAAAAAAAGTTCCCTTGGCCACTGTCTCAAGCTAGTTTCCCTCTATCTCTCCTTCCTTTCACTGCCAAACTCCTAAAAAGAGTCTTAATATAGGCTGGCCTCCTCTCCCTTATCACCCACTCACTTCTCAGCCCTCTGTAATCTGGCTTCTGACTCAAACAAGCAATTCCTCACACATGGAAAGCACTCATTTTTCAATTTAGCCTCTCAGAAATCATTACCTTCTAACAAGGCTCAGGTGCCATCTCTTCCATGAAGCTTTCCTTAAAACTCCAAGTAGTTGATGTGCTCTTGCCCTAAAATATCTTATATTTACATGTTGAGAAACACTTGGTATCTCCCCAGTGTAATGGAAGTTTATTGGATGGATGTGGAAAAATGGCATCTGGATGGAAAGAGAAGCTTAAACTCCAATGTCATTTCCCAACTTTCCACATGTGTACAGTCTCATATGCCTTCAGGTAGGGCTTCAAGAAAGACATAGAATACTGAAAAATGGGTAGAATCTCAATAGGCAGAAACTCCAGTGCTTCAGGTTTAAGGAATACCATGGATAAAGGCGGATAGGCAAGAGAATAAAAATTAAAGAGGCAACATGGAGAAGCAGGTTGAGTGCCAGTTCTGAAATCAAGAAGACCTGAGTTCAAATCCTGCCTTTGACACTTGCTGTCTAGGTAAGCCCCTTAACCTCTCTGAGCTTCATTTTTCTCATCTGTAATTATAGATTGGACTAGATGATCTCTAAGCTACCTTTGAATCTATGGCTTTTTTGTAAGGATACTGAATTTTCACTGCAATATTGACTATATAAAGGAGAACAGTGTAAGATAAAACTAGAATAGAATGATAATGTGTATTATAGAAGACATTTGAATGCTATTTTCAGGAATATGGAATTTTATTTCATAAGCAATAAAGAACCATTTATTATTTTCAACTATTGGAATAATATAATCAGTGCTATGCATTAATGGATTAATTTGGCAAATCTATGAGAGATTGATTTGGGGAAAGGCTAAAGATAAGGAGATCAGTTAGGAATTTATAATAGTCCAAAGGGAGATAATGATAAGTAGAACTAGGTGAAAAGAGGGGGCAGATTGCCCAATGTGGACAAAGGATATAAACAGTATTCACAAGAATTGCAACTATAAATAACTATGTGAAAGATTGCTCCAAATCACAAATCATGAGAAATGCAAATCAAAACTCTGAAGTGTCATCTCTTACACAACAAACTGGTAAAGATGTCAAATAACTAATATTGGAGGGCCTACAGAGAAACAGACTCACTAACACTGGTGGTGGAACTCTGCATTGGGCTAACTACCCTGGAAACAGCTTGGAATTATACTAAGAAAAAGACTAAACTGTCCATAGAGCCCAACTGGGTTTGTACGAATCAGGAAACTTCTAAGTCTTCTCAGGAATTCTTGTATCAGAAATCAAGGAATCTCAGAAAGATCCCACATATAGAAAAATATTAATTATAGTACTCCTTTATGATAACAAACTCAAAACAAAGTGTGTGCATTCATTGCATATTGGCTAAATAAATTGTGACATTTTTATGTAATAAATATTGTACTATAAGAAAAAATTAATATAAAGAAACAGAAAAAGCATAAGAAGACATAGAAGAAACATAGACCTATGAACTAATGTAGAAAGCAGTATTAGGGAAGCAACTTACATAATAACTATAATAATATGAATGGCAAGCATGACAAAGATAACAACAAAGTAAAACAGAAAGCTATGTAATTATAATGTCCAGGCTTCACCTGAGAGAAGAGATGAGAAAATGTACTTTTCTTCTGCAAATGTAGTCCTTCAACTGTAAAATGGAGATAATAATAGCATCTGAGGACAAAATTAGATATTTATGTTTTGCATAGCTCAAATGATATAAGTTCTAGTTATTATTAAAGTTATTTAAAAAATAAATATTAGAAACCGTGGAGCTGAAAAGAAAAGGAAACAAAAGAGGATACAGGAGGAAGAGATATTTTGGAGACAGAATCACCACTAATTGGATATTGGAAGAGAAGTCAGGTTCAACAATGACAGGTTTGACAGGTAACCTTAGTTTCTTTAAGAGATATAGGGAAAGTAGACCAGTTCCAATGATCTTGTGATGAAGAGAGCCATCTACACCCAGAGAGAGGACTGTGGGAATTGAGTGGGGATCACAACATAGCATTTTCACTCTTTTTGTTGTTTGCTTTCATTTTGTTTTTTCTCATTTTGTTTTCCTTTGTGATCTGACTTTTCTTGTACAGAAAGATTATTGTCTAAATATGTAAACATATATTGGATTTAACATATATTTTAACATGTTTAACATATTTTGGATTACTTGCCATCTAGGGGAGGAGTGGAAGCAAGGAGGGGAAAATTTGGAACACAAGGTTTTGTAAGGATTAATGTTGAAAAATTATCCATACTTATGTTTTGAAAATAAAAAGCCTTAATTTAAAAAAAATACAGGGAAACAATCTCCATTATAGAATAAGCAGGAGAGCCCCTCACAGTTTAGGCAATCCATTTAACTTCTGCTTTTCCTTGTTGTGAAGTGTGTCCTGCCACCAATTACTATTCTTGATAAATATTATATTACTTTTAAGTGGTAAATTCTGGCTTAAATTATTTTTTAAAAATACTAGTACTCTTGCTTTATTAAGATGTCACAAAATGTGTATAAAAGTAATTGTTTTATAAGTAAATGCATTTCCTACTGGTTCCCAGTATCTTTTCCTATAGAAATTCTGAACCATCTGGTAATAAAAATTACATTTGAAATGGGGGGAGGAAGAAATATAGGGAAAGTAGGACAGAGAAACAGGTTTGGGGAAACAGATGTGTTTGTTTTCGATTTTGTTGAATCTGAGATCCTACAAAAAATCTAGGTGGAAATATTACACAGTATTAGGAAAATTGCTGGGCTGATGCTTAGAAGGGAGATTAGAGCTGGTAAAACAGATTAGAAGTTATTTACATAGTGTTGATAGGAATCCATGGAAATGGATGAGATTGCCAAGGTTCTTGAACAATGTGAGTAGGAAGAACCTGAAAGGGACTGCTCAAAGAGGAAAGAGAAGAACAAAGATGTATTATAATATTATAGAAGCCAAAGGAAAGGAGACCAAAAGGGAGAGGATGATCAGTGGTGTCCCTGGAGCAGAGGAAACTGGATCTGGCCACTTTGATCAGCAGAGTATTTAGGGGAGGAGCCAAATTACAAAATTTGGAAGAGCAAATGGGTGATGAGTAAAAGTAATTAGTACAGACATTGTTTTGAAAATAAAAATAAAAGAAGGGAAGGAAATAATGAGAAATGTAAAGGGTTTTTTGTTTTTTATTTTTTAGGATAGGGGATTTTTAAAATTCTCAAGCCCTTAGGACAGCATCTATGAACTGGTAAGTGCTTAATAAGTGCTTATTGATGATTTTAATGATAAGCATATTTATAAGTATAGGGGAAGGAATCAGGGAAGAGGGAGGAATTTAAGTTGAAAAAAGGACCAAAAGAAAAAACGAAACAAATGTTTTCTTTTTTCTCTCTTCAGATTTGACAATTTTCCCAATGTCCAGAGCATTATTTATTTAGCCCTGTGGTACTCACCAATAAATCAAGAAACTCATGTTGAGTATTTGCATATTCAAGTAATCATGCTAAGTACATTGTGTCCAGAAGGTCTCTTCACGTTGTCCAAACCCAGACCAAGAAAAACAGCTCTTTGAATGAAAAGAGATTTTATTTGCTGACAAGAAACAGAGCCAGATTGCTCTGAACTGTTCCAATTCTACAACTTTAAATTTTTATATGTTTAAAGAGTGAATAGTTTAAGTAATGATGGGGAAATGCCAAGAATGTTAGAGTATTTTGCAATTTTGACATTTTCATTCTAATTCTGGGATGTGCATGTTCTGAAACATTTTGTCCTGTAAGCATCTTTGCAATTTCATGAGAATGTGCTTGTCTTATCCATTTAATTGTCAAGGTTCCTGATTCAGGGCAGAGGCAGCTTTGCATCTGGGTGTAAGCTGGAAGGTGGGGATGGCCTCATTCTGGTTCAGTATAAGCTTCACCACTAGTCATTCACTCAGTCCCTTAGACCACTTTAATTATAATTGGCCTCTTGCTCTGGATTGCAGTTAGAACTCACTAAGTCTTTCACTTGTAACTGATTCTGTGTCTGTCTCTGAGAAGCAGCCTAGCCAGATGACATAAAATTTATCAGGTGCCAGAATGATTTCTCCATTAGTGGGTGCAAAGTCTACCTGCTAAGTTGCATAGAGAGTTTGATTTCAGAGCCATGCCTAGGAACTTTTGCCCCTTGGCTGAGAGGATCAAGGGATATCACTCGGCAGCAGGAGGCTCACCTGGGATGTAGACACTGACAAGGAGGAGCACCATGATGTTTCTAAGCTTCTGAAGAACTGAGGAATGTTTGGGTCCAAGGTGGGGTATGAGTAAGGCTGGGAGTAGCAATCTCATCCTAGTCTAGGTTGAATCTCAGCAGACAAAAGTTAACCTGGAACATAACCATTAGAAAGAGGTAAGGAAGACTTCCTTCTGGGGGTGGAGCCATGGTGGCAGAGATCAGACAGGAGTCTCTGTAACCTCCTCTAAGCTTCCCTCAAACCAACAACATATGAAGCCTCTAGACTGATTTTGAAGCAAAAAAAATACACAATATCTGGAGGGCAACACGATTCTAGAAGAAGATACTCTGGAAGAACCTCAAAACATGTCTGTTTTAATTGGGCAGGGGGGTGGTCTGCTGAACCCAGACTGCAGCATAGGGAGACCAGGGCAGGGAGGTGGAGCAGGGAGCTGAAACAGGAGTCAGAGAAGGAGTCAGAGCATTGTGCTTTTCACACACCTGGGAGTCTTCTGGGGGCCTCTTGGGCCAATCTGTCCTGATTATAGACAGGTGGTTTGGAGGGTCTGCCTTTTGTGAGGGATAGATTGTGAACCACTGAACCCCTGATGAGCATCGGACCTAGCTGCCATTACACAGCACCCTAGGTAGATCAATCAATCAGCAGGACTGATCAGCACCTGAAATAATTCAATCAGCAGAACTGCCCAGTACCTGAAATAATTCAATCAGCAGAACTGCCCCAGGGTGAACTAAAGCAGAACTGCCCAGCATCTGAAATAATTCAATCAGCAGAACTGCCCAGTACCTGAAATAACTCAATCAGCAGAACTGCCCCAGGGCAAATTAAAGCAGCTGTCCCACCTTTGCCCTAAACAGACCTCACACCTTCAAAAAAAAAAAATGAATAAAAAACCAAAAAGAGCTCTCACCATAGACAACTTTTATGGAGAGTGGGAAGAACAGACCTCAAATCCTGAGGCCCCTAAAGGTAAAGCAAATCCAGAAAAAGCCCCAAAGAGAGACATAAACTGGTCTCCATATCACAAGGCTTTCTTTGAAGATTGCATAAAAAATCTTAAAAGAGAGTTAGAAGAGACATGGGGAAACGAAATGAGATCACTGCAAAATAAAATAGAAAAAATGGAAAAAGAATGCAATGAACAAAAAAATGTAATTGGTCAATTGCAAAAGGAACTAAAAACAGTAATTGAAGAAAATAAGACATTAAAAATTAGAATTGAACAATTGGAAATGAATGACTCATCAAGACTTCAAGAATCAGTTGAACAAAAACAAAAAAAAATGAAAAGATAGAGAAAAACATGAAATATCTCCTAGGAAAAACAACTGACCTGGAAAATAGATCTAGGAGAGACAATCTAAGGATTATAGGGCTTCCTGAAAGCCATGATGAAAAAAAGAACCTAGACACTATCTTCCAGGAAATCATAAAAGAAAACTGCCCTGATATTTTAGACCCAGAAGGCAAAATACTCCTTGAAACAATCCACCAATCACTTCCTGAAAGAAACCCAAAAATTAAGTCCCCCAGAAATATCGTGGCTAAATTCCAGAACTATCATACCAAGGAAAAGATATTACAAGAAGCCAGAAAGAAACAATTGAAATATCGGGGAGCCACAATTAGGGTCACACAGGACCTAGCAGCTTCTACTTTGAAGGATCAAAGGGCCTGGAATCAGATATTCCGAAGGGCAAAGGAACTTGGATTACAGCCAAGAATAAGTTACCCAGCTAGAATGAGCATTATCTTCCAGGGAAGAAGATGGTTATTCAATGATATAGGAGAATTTCACCTATTTCTACTGAAAAGACCAGAACTGAACAAAAAATTTGATCTACAAACACAGAACACAAGAGAAACATAAAAAGGTAACAAGAAAAAAAAAAAACTCTTGAGAACTATATTTATGTTATAGATACTTATAGAATGAGGGTTGATTTTATGAATCTATTATTACATTATGATTATGATATGATTACTGTGATTTTATGATTATTATAATATGATTATTGTGATTTTATGATTATTATGATATGACAAACTGAAAAAGAAATTAAGAGGTAGAAAAGGGATAACACTGGAAGAAGAGGAAAAGGAAGTAAAATAAGGGAAATTACATCACATGTAGAGGCAAAGAAAACCTATAATGATTGAGGGGAAAAAAGGGAGGGGAATGAGAATTGGGTTAATCTCCATCTCATCAGATTTGGCTCTGAGGGAATAAGAGACATGCTTATAAGGAAACAGGAGGGAAAGGGGGAAAAAGGAGTGGGTGGGGCTCTAAAGGGGAAGGATTCTTTGAGGGAAGTGGTTATCAAAAGCAAAATAGTAGGAAGGAGGGAAAGGGGATAAGAAAGAGAAAATCATAAGCTAGGGTAAATAAGATGGCAGGAAATACAGAATTAGTTATTTTAACTATGAATGTGAATGGAATGAACTCTCCCTTAAAGCAGAAGCAGATAGCAGACTGGATTAAAAACCAGAATCCAACAATATGTTGTATACAAGAAACACATCTAAAACACAGAGATACATACAGGGTGAAGGTAAAAGGCTGGAGCAGAATCTATTATGCTTCAGGTGAACAAAAAAAGCAGGGGTAGCAATCCTGATCTCAGACCAAGTAAAAGCAAAGATAGACCGAATTAAAAGAGACAAAGAAGGAAATTGTATCTTCCTAAAGGGTACCATAGACAATGAAGCAATATCAATACTAAACATATATGCACCAAGTGGTATAGCATGGAAATTCCTAGAGGAAAAGTTCAGAGAGATGCAAGAAGAAATAAGACAGCAAAACTATAATAGTGGGGGATCTCAACCACCCTCTCTCAGAACTTGATAAATCAAACCACAAAATAAATAAGAAAGAAATTAAGGAGGTAAACAAAATGTTAGAAAAGTTAGGTATGATAGATCTTTGTAGGAAATTAAATGGAGATAGAAAGGAGTTTACTTTTTTCTCAGCAGTCCATGGAACCTATACAAAAATTGACCATGTTTTAGGACACAAAAACCTCAAAGTCAAATGCAGGAAGGCAGAAATAATAAATGTATTTTTTTCAGATCATGATGGAATAAAAATTACATACAATATAAGGCCAGGAGAAAATAGACCAAAAACCAATTGGAAACTAAATAATTTTATCCTAAAGAATGAATGGGTGAAACAGCAAATTACAGACACAATTACTAATTTCATCCAAGAGAATGACAATAATGAGACAACATACCAAAATTTGTGGGATACAGCCAAAGAGGTAATAAGGGCAAATTTTATATCTCTAGATGCTTATTTGCATAAAATAGAGAAAGAAAAAATCAATGAATTGGGCTTGCAACTAAAAAAGCTAGAGAAAGAACAAATTAAAAACTCCCAATCAAATACCAAACTTGAAATCCTAAAAATAAAAGGAGAGATTAGTAAAATTGAAAGTAAAAAAACTATTGAATTCATAAATAAAACTAAAAGTTGGTTTTATGAAAAAACCAACAAAATAGATAAACCTCTAGTTAATTTAATTAGAAAAAGGAAAGAGGAAAATCAAATTGTTAGTTTCAAAATTGAAAAGGGAGAACTTTCCACCAATGAAGAGGAAATTAGAGCAATAATCAGGAGTTACTCTGCCCAACTTTATGCCAATAAATTTGATAACCTAAGTGAAATGGAGGAATATCTACAAAAATATAGATTGCCCAGATTAACAGAAGAGGAAATAAATTACTTAAATAGTCCCATTTTAGAAAAAGAAATAGAACAAGTCATTAATCTACTCCCTAAGAAAAAATCCCCAGGACCAGATGGATTTACATGTGAATTCTACCAAACATTTAAAGAACAATTAACTCCAATATTATATAAACTATTCAAAAAAATAGCGAATGAAGGACTCCTACCAAACTCCTTTTATGATACAGACATGGTACTGATACCTAAACCAGGTAAAACAAAAACAGAGAAAATTTTAGACCAATCTCCCTAATGAATATTGATGCAAAAATCTTAAATAAAATATTAGCTAAGAGATTACAGAAAATCATTCCCAGAATAATACACCATGACCAAGTAGGATTTATACCAGGAATGCAGGGATGGTTCAATATTAGGGAAACTATTAACATAATTGCCTATATTAATAACCAAATTAACAAAAAATATATGATAATCTCAATAGATGCAGAAAAAGCATTTGATAAAATGCAACATCCATTCCTATTAAAAACATTAGAGAGTATAGGAATTAATGGGC
Source organism: Myrmecobius fasciatus (assembly GCA_023553655.1). NCBI lineage: Eukaryota > Metazoa > Chordata > Mammalia > Dasyuromorphia > Myrmecobiidae > Myrmecobius > Myrmecobius fasciatus. The sequence continues at coordinate 104,061 of JAJPUD010005977.1, read as the reverse complement.
TTTTTCTTAAAATAGTCGGTAGCATCTATTTAAAACCATCAGCTAGCATCATATGTAATGATGATAAACTGGAACCCTTCCCAATAAGATCAGGGGTGAAACAAGGTTGCCCACTATCATCACCATTACTATTCAATATTGTATTAGAAATGCTAGCCTTGGCAATAAGACAAGAAAAAGAGATTAAAGGAATTAGAGTAGGTCATGAGGAAACCAAATTATCACTCTTTGCAGATGATATGATGGTCTACTTAGAGAACCCTAGAGAATCAACTAAAAAGCTATTAGAATTAATCCACAACTTTAGCAAAGTTGCAGGATACAAAATAAA